>CM036766.1:250103-484179 GCA_020796225.1 Arion vulgaris | reverse complement strand
AGACTCCTGTTTGTAGGACTTTCAGCATTAGGCCATCGTGCCATACCGTATCAAATGCCCGGGAGAGGTCAAAAAAATATGGCTGTTACTTTCTTTCTTTCCTGGAAGGCGTTTTCAATGTCCTGGGTGATGTAAGCCAGTTGGTCCTCTGTGCTTCTGTTTTGTCTGTATCCGGTCTGGGCGGGGTGAGCAATGAGTTTGTTTCTATGTACCATGTCAGTCTCCTGTTTACTAGCCTCTCCATCAATTTCCCTGCACAGCTGAGAAGGCTGAACGGTCTATAGCTCTTTGGGTCATTTTTGTCCTTGCCTGGTTTCAAGATGGGGTAGATGTGTGCCTCTTTCCAGGTTGATGGAACTTGACCTGTTTTCCAGCTCTGGTTGAAAATGCTGAGGAGAAACCTTTGCCAAGAGGACCAAGGTGTTTAAGGAATTCATTGGTAATTCCATCCGCTCCAGGTGCCTTTTTCTCCTTTAGCTTTTTATTTGATCTTCTAGCTCCTGCAGGTAAACATAGCTGTCATGCTGTCTGTTGGGATTGTAGAGTCAAGACTATTCAACAGTTGCTTTGACTGGTTTTTTAACTTCCTCTTTTCTTGCCTGTTGAATTTGAACCTGACTTTCCAATTGATAGGTTCTAGCTAATAGGTCTGCTGCTGCTCTGCCGGTGACAAATCCTGTGTCTGTGTGTAGCACAGTTTTGGTCCGTTCTGTCCTGTCACCGTTTAGGGTTTTAGTGAGGTTCCATAGTTTTTTAGTGTCTTTATCTAGATTTAAGGAGGCAGTTTTTTCATGCCAGTTGTCTCTCATGCTTTTCTTCTTTTCTTTGGTAAATATAGCCTTTGTCTTGTTGTGTAGGGTAACATTTTCGTCTGTGGGATCTGCTTCCATGTTTTCTCTTTGGATGCTGAGTTCAGCGTGAAGCTCTTCCAGTTTAGGGGACCAATAGGGTCGGTAGTCTTCCCTTCTTCCTCTTGGTATACTTATTTTTGCTGCATCTAGAACCCAGTTGTTGAATGTTTGGAGTTTGCGGTTTAGGGCTATTTTTTAATTTTCATGTTCTTAATGGCTTCTTCTAGGTGTGAGGTGAAGATATTCCAATTTGCTTTCTTAGTTCAATTGATATATGCATAGCCTGAGTTCATTATTAAATAATTTATTCATCTTGTTGCTAATTGATCACAACGGTGTTAGGTTAGTTGTATTCACTAACATCTTAGTTTGTAGTAAGACAGAAGTGTGGAAAGAGTGATGTTATAATTTAAATCAAGAATATAATACTGTGGACGATCACGAGCCTTTCTTTTGGTCAACCCATTTTTCCTTGGGATTATTTTTTCTGGGGCCTTGTACTAGGTGAAACTACTACATTGTAAGAAATCATCATTGTCATCTAATGTCAGAAATCATCAAATGTAAGAAATCATCAATGTCATCTAATATAAGAAATCATCAATGTCATCTATTGTAAGAAATCATCAATGTCATCAAATATAGGAAATCATCAATGGCATCTGTTGTAAGAAATCGTTAATGTCATCTATTGTAAGAAATTGTCAATGTCATCTATTGTTAGAAATCACCAATGTCATCAAATATAGGAAATCATCAATGTCATCTAATATAAGAAATCATCAATGTCATCTGTTGTAAGACATCATCAATGTCATTTAATATAAGAAATCATCAATGTCATCTATTGTAAGAAATATATATATATAGAGAGAGAGAGATATTCTTCTTCTTCGAACGCTCCATGATGCTTGTCCATTACGGGTGATGATGACCACACAAATTTTCATCCAAGGGAATGTAATTGCGCTATGTTTTTCTGTGTGTGCGTAGATGAGTAGTGAGCCCGATACGGGCTTGAAATGTTCTTGTACAGTGTGGGCAAGGTATACTTGCACTTGTGGGAAGTTTTACTGCTTTTCTGTTTTGATGTTTTTGCTCCATCCGTGCTGTTCTATCTGCCTCGCAGGCCGAGGAACCATGTCGAAGAAGTGTGGGACTGCATCAAGATTGTGTAGATGCTGGAGAGAGCAGCTCTTTTAGGATCTCTTTTGTATCTGGGATCATATCCTGCCATTTGATGTTCATTATTTTTCTAAGGCAGACTGTGTGAAAGTGGTTTAGCTTCCTTGCGTGTCTCTGATATACAGTCCAAGTTTTGCATGCGTGAAGAAGGACTGGGAGCACAACAGCTCGATATACCTTCAGTTTTGTGGCTTGGTCAATACCACATCTGTGGCAGACATTTCTATGTAGTCTGCCAAAGGTGCTGCTAGCTTTATAGATTCTGGTATTTATTTCATCATCTATGGTGACATTTTGGGACAGTGTGCTTCCAAGATACGTAAATCTGTCCACTACTTTCAGTTTCCTGCCGCTTGTTGTAATATTTGGTTCGGCATATACTTTTCCAGGAGCTGGTTGGTACATGACTTCAGATTTCTTGGTATTGATGGTAAGACCAAAGTTGGAGCAGGCTTGTGAGAATCTGTTCATGCTAGTCTGGAGATCTGCCTCAGTGTTGGCAGTGAGGGCGCAGTCGTCAGCAAATAAGAGATCTCTGATAGTATCAGAGATATTCTCTTATCAGAGATATTCTTCTACTTCGAACGCTCCATATTGACCACTCTGTGTGTTTATATGTGAAATGAGCATAAGAGCGATTGTACGTTGTGCCAGTTATGTGCCTACAAGTAGGCCAGCACATCCGATTTCTGGGCTGTTTTTTATTTACTAGGGTAGCATTCCTAGGGCTTACATCAGTCACCTCTTATGACATGCATTGTAGGTTGCAGTGGTACTATTCTTTGCTCTCCTGCGGGCCCCGCAACACTGGTGATATATATAGAGATATAAACACACTAGTAGGCTTACCATCTGTACATTGTCTCCAGACCTGTATCTCTATATACCCTGTGCAAACAGATTTAGCAACAATGTCACCAACTTGAGCAGCAGACATGGCCGACACATCTGTTTGGTTGACTGAGACAACTACATCTTGATCTTTCAGGTCACACACATCAGCAGCACTACCTATTTGTGAGGAGGAGGAGGCATACATGCAACAGCAGCACTACCTAGTTGTGAGAAGGCATACATACAACTATAGTACTATCTAATTGTGAGGAGAAGGCATACATACAACTACAGTACTACCTAGTTGTGAGGAGAAGGCATACATACAACTACAGTACTACCTAGTTGTGAGGAGAAGGCATACATTTCACTACAGTACTACCTAGTTGTAAGGAGAAGGCATACATACAACAGCAGTATGTTTAAAACTGAATCAGAGATAAACATGAACAGCACTACCTAGTTGTGAGGAGGAGGCATGCAACAACAGTATGCAAAAACTGAATCTCAGACAAACAAAGATTGTGTGTAGTCTGCATGTAAAACATACAATACTATGTATTTATATATGTATGGCCTTTTTCGTCTTTACAGACGGTCAATTGGCAAGTACTTTACTGACAACTTCTGAGTTTGCATTTGTTTCTCTTGCCTTGCAGCTCATCCCTAAGCCTCTTTTCAAATGATTCTGCACCTTTGCATAACTCCGTCATCAGCTAGTTTTACCCATTTGTTGGGACCGATAGAAAAGTTCTACATTCTAAAACTGTGCTAACTGAATGTGAAATATATAGGCCCTATCAATGTGTGAGGAGGATTGAATGTGAGACTGTATCTCTTATATGACTAATGTGCCTGCCTGCCCAGCGTGTTCGTGCAGCGTTGGACTGCAGGTGACAAGCCCTCTGTGTGTGCGGGTTCAATTCCGCGGACTGGCAGAAAAGCCACAGGCTCCCCAGATTCAAGGTGTTCGTGGCACCGAACCGAAGGGTTACGATGTCCTTGGCACCGAGCCTAAGAGCTGAAAGCTCCAGTGCTTCTGGATCAGAAAAAAAAAATATGACTAATGTAACATCAAATTATATGAGGACTAGGACTAATGTGATATACACAATTATACAAGGACAAATGTGATATACAATATTATTCAGTTTCAGTTTTGAATATCTGCATTGCACTACGGACATGTCCATAGATCTTTAATCTCTTTTGCAATATCTCCAACAGCGAACAGTCTCTAACCGTACTAGTTCAATGTTGATTGATGAGCCTACTCATATGTCTGTTGTGCTACTCTTTTCTTGCCACTCCAATCTTCAATGAAAGTCTAGATGAAAGTTTTCTTTGCAGCTACGCTCCATGAGAACGTTCAGAATGTCAGATCTAGCTACGCTCCATGAGAACGCTCGAATGTCAGATGCAAAATGAGGCCAATAATGATGCTGATATACATGAAAAGTATGTTGATCATGTCATACACTTACCTAATACAACTTTGCTGACATACAAGGTTGTTTGCTTGTCCACTCCACCAGACAAGAAAAATCCAAAGCCTTTCTCACTATTTGGTTTCTGACTGATCTTGATTGTTTTTCTGATAAAATCCTGCAGTGCAGACACGGACAGATTGCGGTAGACAACAATAAAATATATAGATAAAATGGAGCCATTTTAACCCTTATAACCCGGGTTTCCGATATTTCGGGATTGAAAGTAAGCGCTGCATACGCCAAGCTCCCGATATATCGATCTGACAATAATTTTTCATTATTTTTGGTATTTGAAAATAAATTGGGTACAAATGTTACGTCAAACACAACCCACGTGTTCTACATGGTTTTTCAAGATGGCGAGCGCTGGTGTGTGATTTTTTTGGGTACTGATAAGGTAATTAGTTAGTATTTTCATTTTAAAAAAGATAATTTTCGGAAATGGTCATTCTAAAAGTATAACAGAGCAAGCTGTTGAACTTGTTTTGAATGAATTTGAAGATAAATTATGGTTAGAGTTTGATTATTCTGATAAGGATATAGAAAGTGAGATAAAGGATCATTTAGACGACAAAGAATTGTTTTAATCGATTGATATTCCAGCTATATATGTTCAATATGGAGAAAAATCTACATATACAAGAGTATTCGCAGCCGTGCCCTCATATTAAATCAAATCAATTTCAAAGATTAGTATTCTGCAAATATATAATATGCAGGAATAAAGGCGATGATGGGGTATATATATGGCCTTTTTCGTCTTTACAGACGGTCAATTGGCAAATGTTTTACTGTAACAACTTCTGAGTTTTCACTTTTTTCTCTTGTCATTCAACTCATACATAAGTCTCTTCTCAAAAGATTCTGCGCACTTTCGCAAGTTGGCTTTCCACACAACTCTGTCATCAGATAGTCTTTCCCATGTGCTGGGACCTATAGAAAAGTTTTTCATTGAGGCTTTGCAGACATCTTTATATCTAAGCAGTGGTTTGCCCTGGTGCCTCTTCCACTCCGAAAGTTCACAGAACAACATTTTTTTCGTATGCGATAAGTTTCCATTCTTCTCACATGCCCCAACCATCTTAGTCGCCTACTGCTGAGCATGCCCATGATGGAAGGCAGGTTTGCACATTGTAGTACTTCAGAGTTGGTTATCTTGTCGTACCACCTGATGTTCATAATCTTGGAGAGACATCGAAGGTGAAAGATGTTAAGTCTCCTCTCGTGTCTTGAGTAGGCTGTCCATGTTTCTGAGCCATATAGTAAAGAACTGATTACACAGGCTCGATATATTTGAATCTTCGTCTGCAATGTCAGTTTTGTGTTGTCCCACGCCGCTTTGATAGCTTGCCGAATGTAGTAGCCGCACTCCCTACACGAGCGTTGATTTCTTCATCGCGAGAAAGGCTGGCAGTGACCATGGACCCGAGATAGCAAAATTTTGGAACTGGTGTTAGATGGTTACCATTTAAAGTGATTTTTGTTGTGTTACCTCCCTGACATAGTACAACTGTTTTGAAGACGCTTATAGTCAGAGAAAATAGGTTGCATGCCTTTGACAAATTATTGATTAGGAATTGCAGTGTAGTCTCACTGTGGGCGACTAAAACAGCATCGTCAGCGAAAAGGGGGTCCTTGAGAAGAATTTCCGTCGTTTTTGTTTTGGCTCTTCAGCGAGCCAAGTTAAAGAGTGAACCATCAGATTTAGTGCGGTTGAAAACATCACCATCAGCGTCCCCCAAGGTGTGGATCAAAAGGACTGCGAAGAAGATGCCAAAGAGGGTGGGGGCAAGGACACAACCCTGCTTGACTCCACTCTTAACCTCGAAACTATCAGATGTGCTGCCATCGAACTGTATGCTGGCTTTCATGCCCTCATGGAAGGAGACAATCAACTGGAGCAACTTTAGGGGGCAGCCAATATGCTTCAGTATTTTATAAAGACTTGGCCTGCTGACTGTGTCAAATGCCTTAGTCAGATCCACGAAAGCAATGCATAAAGGCTTACTCTGCTCTCTTGTAGCTGTCGAAGGGTAAATATCATGTCAGTTATTGACCGTCCAGCTCTGAATCCACATTGCGACTCTGGGGGAACACACTCTGCTAGTTTCTGTAGTCGTTTAGAAAGGACTAGTGCAAAAGCCTTGCCTGTGACACTTAAAAATGATGGGGTAAGTCAATAACAAATTATAGAGCACATAGGAGTGCTAAATTATCGTGTTTTAATATAACTCTGATGTGGGCTGTTTTTGCCCAGGAGCTCCGGGAAGAGATTTTTAAGGTACAGATGGCCAGGGTTCAAAGGGTTAACATGGCATTATCCATGCAACATCCAAATTTAATCCAACACACATCTTACATCACACCATACACACAACTTTTTTTTTTTACTACTTCTGCATTCGCCCGTTATGAATTCATGCGTAGCCATGGTGCCTGCTGTGGCACTTCTGACTGGTTTTTGCGTGAAAGCCTGCTTACTGTTTTATTAGTTTCCTCGCCATACAGGCGGACCTCCTCGACTTCAGAGGTCACATACAACTTATATCTAACATCACACTATACACACAACCAACTTATATCTAACATCATACCATACACACAACTTATATCTAACATCACGATATACACACAACCAACTTATATCTAACATCATACTATACACACAACCAACTTATATCTAACATCATACTATACACACAACCAACTTATATCTAACATCACACTATACACACAACTTATATCTAACATCACCCTAGAGACACAACTTATATCTAACATCACACTATGCACACAACTTATATCTAACATCACCCTAGAGACACATATATCTAACATCACACTATGCACACAACTTATATCTAACATCACCCTAGAGACACAACTTATATCTAACATCACACTATACACACAATTTATATCTAACATCACACTATAGACACAACTTATATCGAACATCACACTGTACACACAACTTATATCTAACATCACACAACTTATATCTAACATCACACTATACACACAACTTACATCTAACATCAACCTAAAGACACAACTTATATCTAACATCACACTATACACACAACTTACATCTAATATCAACCTAGAGACACAACTTATATCTAACATCACACTATACACACAATTTATATCTAACATCACACTATAGACACAACTTATATCGAACATCACACTGTACACACAACTTATATCTAACATCACACAACTTATATCTAACATCACACTATACACACAACTTATATCTAACATCATACTATAGACACAACTTATATCTAACATCACACTATACACACAACTTTTATCTAACATCACTCTATACACACAACTTATATCTAACATCACTCTATACACACAACTTACATCTAACATCACAATATACACACAACTTTTATCTAACATCACTCTATACACACAACTTATATCTAACATCACACTATTCAAATGTTCTGCACTGCTCTCAAGGAAAACAAATCAAGGGATTGTACTCCCTGTGCAAGTGAAAACAAAGCCAGCATGCGGGTAATAGCGCATTGCAGACGATTGGCTATTTAGCAACGAAGGTATCGAGCTCTTTAGCAAGGAAGGCATCAAACTCTTTAGCAAGGAAGGCATTGAGTTCTTTAGCAAGGAAGGCACATCAAGCTCTTTAGCAAGGAAGGCATCAAACTCTTTAGCAAGGAGGGCATATCAAGCTCTTTAGCAAGGAAGGTACTGAATTCTTTAGCAAGGAAGGTATTGATTCTTTAGCAAGAAAGGTACTGAGTTCTTTAGCAAGGAAGGCACATCAAGCTCTTTAGCAAAGAAGGTATTGAGTTCTTTAGCAAGGAAGGTATTGAGTTCTTTAGCAAGGAAGGTACTGAGTTCTTTAGGAAGGAAGGTATTGAGTTTTTTAGCAAGGAAGGCACATTAAACTCTTTAGCAAGGAAGGTATTGAGTTCTTTATCAAGGAAAGCATCAAGTTCTTTAGCAAGGAAGGTACTGAGTTCTTTAGCAAGGAACGTATTGAGTTCTTTAGCAAGGAAGGTATTGAGTTCTTTAGCAAGGAAGGTATTGAGTTCTTTAGCAAGGAAGGTATTGAGTTCTTTAGCAAGGAAGGTATTCGACTTCGAGGGGGCAAAAACTGAGTTTCGCCCCATGATGCCCACATGCAACTCAACTTGACTCCCAGCATACTCATCGGCTCTAGGGTAATGGTTCAAGAGAGAGCATGCTTGGGCTCCGAATTTCGCCACACGGGGGGTGATTGTCTCTTCGATGGTTTTGGGTCTTTCCCCAATCTCTGTGATGGGGACCAGTGCTTTGACCTATGTGGCGAAGCTTGCGGTTCAACTCGGCACCCAGCATACTCATCGGCTCTAGAGAGGCGGCTCAAGAGAGAGCATGCAGCGGGCTCCGAATTTTGCCACATGCAGGTCACCCTTCAATGGTTTTGATTCGTGCCCCCATCTCTGTGATGGGGGTTTGACCTATGTGGACCAATGTGCGTCCCAACTCATCACCCAGCATACTCATCTGCTCAAGAAAGGAGACTCAAGAGAGAGAATTCGCGGGCACCGAGTTACGCCCCGCGAGGTTCCACATGTATCCTTCTTGCTTTTCCCATCGGCCGGAGAGGCGAGCATTAATAGTCACTCTGGGAGTTCGCTCGTCTATGTTGCGAGCGGATCCCATCAAGAATGACTACCTTTGCATTCTCTACTTTCCCCAAAGTAGCTCACCCACAGCACCTGCCCTCTTAGCCAGACAGGAACTACCATAAGGAAGATATCAAGCTCTTTAGCAAGGAAGGCACATCAAGCTCTTTAGCAAGGAAGGCACATCAAGTTCTTTAGCAAGGAAGGAATTAAGTTCTTTAGCAAGGAAGGTACTGAGTTCTTTAGCAAGGACGGTATTGAGTTCTTTAGCAAGGAAGGCACATTAAACTCTTTAGCAAGGAAAGGATCAAGTTCTTTAGCAAGGAAGGTATTGAGTTCTTTAGCAAGGAAGGTATTGAGTTCTTTAGCAAGGAGGGCATATCAAGCTCTTTAGCAAGGAGGGCATATCAAGCTCTTTAGCAAGGAGGGCATATCAAGCTCTTTAGCAAGGAAGGCACATCAAGCTCTTTAGCAAGGAAGACTCATCGAGCTCTTTAGCAAGGAAGGTATTGAGCTCACTGATTTTTACCTGTCGAAAATGCTAGTCAGGCTCTTCCGAAAGACAGGTATGATATAGTGTCATAGTCACTCAAGATGAATCACATCTAATTTAGCTGACATAAACATCTCATCTCTTATATATCAGTTCTCTCAGACAATCACATTATATATGCTATCTAAGACAAGGCATATTTTACCTGATCAGTCTTGTTGGTATCAGCTTGTGCTGAAGATGATGGTGATACTAGTTTTGGTGGTGTTGTAACTGTACCTACTGACACTGTTGTCCATGGTGTTTTTGATACACTAAAAGTTGTATCACTTTCAGTTTCTTGCAAGCTATCATTCCAACTTTCACAACCGTCTGACATAAGACTTTCAGAGTGGTAATGTGGCATGTCTTTTCTATAATTATTTTCTGGGACATTTTCAAATGCACTTTTCCTGACATTTAAATCAATTTGTTCATTGTACCCCTGCTTTGGCACATTTTTTGGGGCCATGGAGTCTTCAAAATTCTTTAAAATACTCCCTATTTTGCTCTTTGTCCTAGATCCAATATTTCGGTTCATCTTTTTAAGCACCACATCTCGTTCTGAATGTGGATTATTTGTCGAGAAAGTATTGTTGGTTTTATAAAGAACTTCATGTCTTCGGCTTTCAGATTCAGTGATAGCATCAGAAAATAAATCCTCAGCTCTGGAATCATTCTGTAAATATTGGCCCCTTTCAACAGCTGTATCTTGTTTCATGCCAGAATAATCTTCAGACATTGAGTTCAAACCTTCTGCTGACTGCCAGTATGTCATTTTGTCACTACCACCTTTTCTATAAATGTCATGATCATTATCAAATGTTTTCCCTGTGAATGTCAATGTTGATAAAGATGATGTCTGGACATGGTTTTGAGATTTCAGTAGGCTCCTATCATTATTGTTAGTGTCACTTTGAGTGTCAGTATTTGGCTGATCAATATTCACACAAGTTTCCTCTACAGCAGCCTTGCCATTATCCTTGAGATTATCACTGGAAACCTGCTGACCCATAGACTTGGAAGCCTGGATTTATTAAATGATGAAAATAAGAAAGACATGGCAAAACAAAGAGCAGACAATGACGATGTATATCACCCCCCACCCCCACCCCACCCATACGATTATCATATCAGACTCGATGAATATGCTTCAAATGATTTAATCTAGAAGTCTGCATGTGGAATGGGTGGACAGCATTCGAGATCACATCTCAAGAAAATGACTTGGGTGTACACATCTGGGGTGCAAATTTTCAGCAAATAGACGAATAATTTTAGGAAATCCAACACAGAAGCAATAAAACAAATCAATTCATAGGACACATAGCACCAATTTTAAAATGCAAACATGTCACCATGAACACTAAAAAGAATTATTCAACACAATATTTCTCCACACATTAAGCTATCATTGCCAAGCCTGGACAATGACATAAAATGATAAAAGAAAACTAGTCATGTCAGATATAAAGTGTTCACCCAACAGCATCTATGAGTTATTTGGGTGTAAAATTTGATCGCAGTCTATGCTTTAGGGACCATATCGACAAAGTTATTGCCAAGGCTTGCAACGCACTATCCGCACTGAGAATCATGGCGGCTGCTAACATTGAGCAACGCCTTCTTGTCCTCTTGTACCAAGCTATTGTTCTGTCATGTATAGAAAATGCATGCGCTCTCCTAACAATTAGTCCTACGCAAACAGTGAGACTGGAAAGAATTCAGAATGAGGCTATGCGCATCATTCTGGGATGCACCAAAGATACACCAGGAGTGTCAATGCGATTCCTTCTTGATCTCCCAACTATTACTAACAGAATTTAAACTTGGAGGGTTCGATCATATCTAAGAATCAATGCAAACAAGGAACATCCTCTCCATGAAGAACTCATTAAGGAGAAAGGGTGTAGACTCAAGAGAGGCAGATCATGGCTGAGTCAGGCGGAAGATACGCTTAGGAAAATATGTGATCCTTCCGGAATTGAAACAGGAGAGGAATGGATTGCTGTGCTGCCTCAATTTCCGACTGCTTTCACCGTTATTACATCTATTAAGAAAACTGCGAACAAAATAATCTATCACTGCTAAACGTGGAGGTGGAGGCTCTCTTGAATGACATCATCAATGATACAGATGTGGTTATTTACATCGATGGTTCAGTCATTCGCTAACAACACCGTGCGTGGGCTTTTTCAGCACGCTCAGGAGGAAAAATAATAAGAGGCCAGTGGGGCCTACGCAACAACCACAAGTAGCTTGACAATGGAGGTTCGGGTGGTTACGGAGGCGGTGAACTGGTTGGCGTCTCATAATTACTCTCGTGTTTTCATACTCGGTGACTCCATGAGCATGATTCGTAAAGTCGAATCAGGTATGGTGAGACGCAACTGGGTGGAGGTACTGGTACGACAATGATCAGATAAATCACCTTTATTTTTGTCCCTGGGCACGCAGGAGTTAGGGGTAATGAATGAGCTGATAGATTGGCTGGCTTAGCTACAATATCAGAGGGAGCTGCAATGGATCGAAGTGACATTCTTCACGCATTGAGAGAGTCTTTCCGAACAGAGGAGTTTCAGGGCTGTGAATCCCACTCGCTGACCAGATTGAAAGAGATGGGTGTCAATATTGGTGCAGCCCGAAAAGAACGACATACTAAATATGCAAAGAGATTGATTAATCAACATCGAACTGGCGTGTTGGGTTGCTGGACGCTGCTGGATTTGCTGAGGCGGAGATCGGAGCACCTATGGACATGTCCGAGTGCTATGATGATAGTCCTCATATAACTGATAACTGATAAAGTGTTTATGCAGAATGCTGAGAGTATCAAGAAGAGACCGGTTCAGAAATGGAGACATCAGGAAAAAGGTGTTTCCAACACCAGTACTGAACTTCATCAAGATCAATCAATCAAGTGCCATGCCTGTCGGCGTAGGCGATCATGTCTCTCCACAACTCTCTCTGGAAACTGGTGAATGTAATCAGTTCTGACATCGATCTTGTGTCGAACCATGATGTCAGGCCATCCAATATCTTCTCCTACTGTCTTCCACGATTTCTGCTTCCTTGAATTTTACCTGTTGTCACCAAATGTACTAAACCCTCTCTTCACATTATTTGCCCGCAGAACCTTGATTGTCTGATTCTTATTTTTTTTATAAGGTTTCTTTGTGTGCAGGCCTGATTTTTTCTTCTTCTTCTTGCAATCCTTCTAAGGCCATTTTTATCATTCTATTGTGATATATAAACAGCCAAACATCAGAACGTAATGTACGTGCACCAGCCTTCAGCATCTATTGGAGCACAGTAGCTTATCCTTGGGTGGGGTGTTCGATTTCAGCCAGCTATTGTGTGCGGTTCGCCTTGACTGTCCCAGCCGAAACCCACAAGGCAGTGGGTTGCCATTTTCTTTCAGGGCAGTGACCCTTAGACGGCCTGCCCTCCCGGGCTTATGAGCGCCATCTGCCCAGCAAAACCGGTCATTTTAATGAACAACTTGGTTTGCCACCCGTTCAGGTTTGTTTGCGGTTTGCTCCGCTAGCCTTTGATTGTCCCCAACAATCAAACTACAAGGCAGCAGTAGTTCCCTGTGAGCAAAGCGCGCACTGGCTTTACCTCTGAAGGGCTTTCCAGTTGTTCTGCACATGTGGGTGGGACGCACACCCTCTTGCCTGCCATGCTCGCCCCTGCAGTGCCTGCCTCGCTTTTTGTGCTTGCCATGTCTTGCCTGCCTGCCCCTCGGTGGGGCCCACTATGGCTTTGCTAGCGTGCGTGCTAGCTCTGCCTTGGTGCCTGGTCACCATTGGTTTTTTCCGTGCTCAGATTTGTCGTGCCTTCCGTATCGTGCTCACATTTGCCTGGGCTGTCATCATCTGTGACTCAACCTGGTCCCCCACCCATGCAATGGGGTCACGGGTTTCGACCATGTGCTGCCGCCCTTGCAACATCCATATGCATGCTTGCTCTGCCCTAGTGCCTACCTCACCATTTCCGTCAATTCCCACTGGGCAGTCCGACTTCGAGGGGCAAAACTGAGTTTCGCCCCATGATGCCCACATGCAACTCAACTTGACTCCCAGCATACTCATCGGCTCTAGGGTAGTGGTTCAAGAGAGAGCATGCTTGGGCTCCGAATTTCGCCACACGGGGGTGATTGTCTCTTCGATGGTTTTGGTCGATGGTTTTGGGTCTTTCCCCCATCTCTGTGATGGGGACCAGTGCTTTGACCTATGTGGCGAAACTTGGGGGTTCAACTCGGCACCCAGCATACTCATCGGCTCTAGAGAGGCGGCTCAAGAGAGAGCATGCAGCGGGCTCCGAATTTTGCCACATGCAGGTCACCCTTCAATGGTTTTGATTCGTGCCCCCATCTCTGTGATGGGGGTTTGACCTATGTGGACCAATGTGCGTCCCAACTCATCACCCAGCATACTCATCTGCTCAAGAAAGGAGACTCAAGAGAGAGAATGCGCGGACACCGAGTTCACCCGCGGTTCCACATGTATCCTTCTTGCTTTTCCCATCGGCCGGGAGAGGCGAGCATTAATAGTCACTCTGGGAGTTCGCTCGTCTATGTTGCGAGCAGATCCCATCAAGCATGACTACCTTTGCATTCTCTACTTGCCCCAAAGTAGCTCACCCACAGCACCTGCCCTCTTAGCCAGACCGGAACTACCATCTGTTACAGGGTCACCACTTGGAGGTGAGAGCAGGGATTAGAGCCTTTTCCCCTAATCCTGGCGTGCCGCTCTTGCGCCTTTGACCCCAGGTCTGATTTAAAACCTTCTCATTTGTTTTCTTCGCTGTCCATGGAATTTTCAGCTTTCTTCTGTAAAACCACATCTCTGTGGCTTCCAATGATCGTATTGATTGTTTATTCATTGTCCATGATTCACTGCCATACGGAAGTATTGGATCAATATAGCACTGGAGTATTCGTTTTCGCAGTTACATTGGTAGTCTTCTTCTTCTTCTTTGCGTTCGTCTTTACAACCAATTTTAATCACTCTTTGTGATTTGTTTGATCTTTGCAAAGAATGTGTACACGTTGCACATTGGTTTGATAGGCCCCTAAATGCATAGACTTCTACATGTTTAGGACATGTGCATCCCATTTCAGCCAAACATTGGTAGTGAATTCACGCATAGTGTGTTTTTCATAAAAGATGCTTTCGCTTGAGCTATTCTACTTTTAATCTGTTTTACACCTGCCATCTGATGTTAGGAATGTTCCCAGATACTTAAATCGATGGACTTGTTTAAGTGTTGTGTTATTTATGTTGATATTACATATTGATGTTTCCTGTTTCTTGGAGACAACCATAACCTCTGTTTTCTTTATATTCATGCTTAATCCTTTCTTTTCACTTTCTCTCACTAATATGTCTATCAGGTCTTGTAGATCTTGTTCATTTGTAGCCATGAGAATTGTGTCATCAGCGTATCTTAGATTGTTCATGTTTTGTCCGCCAACTGTCATTCCTGCCTTTTCTTCTATATAACGCATCATGTTTTCACTGTATAGGTTAAACAGGTCTGGTGAGAGTACCAGGGTGTTCAACTTAAAAGCAGCCCAGTGATAAATAGAAATTTGCCAGGCACGCGTTGCATCTCGTCTATTTACTATTTAAACCGGTTCTGACTAGCTTGTCCTACGTCCCATTTGTTCATCGCCCCTTCCCGCACTACAATTACACACCATCACACAACCTTGACCTATACTACGTCATAACTGAACCTTCTCATTTCCATACATATAGCCAGATTAGCTCCATTCACAGGCTGCTTTTAAGTTTAACATCCTGTATCTCCTAATAGGTTCCACACTGATTCTATAGTCTTATAGCTGCGCTTTGTTGCCAGTACATATTCTTGAACAGTCTAAGATCTTTCCCATCATTTATACTTTCTCCATGTTTTACTTTATCAAAAGATTTTGAGTAGTCTATGAAACATAGGTATAAGTCCAACTTCATTTCTATTGATCTTTCCATTATTGTTCTGATTGTATATATATTCATCAAGATACAACAAATTAATTATAAGCAGATTACCAACAGACAGTGCGCTGCCGCAAAGATCAATGTTACCCTGATACAGTGGATACAAAGCGAAAGGCTGTCTATGCAAAACGTGGACCTCAGAGGTGATGAAAAACATGGACCTCAGAGGTGATGAAAAACATGGACCTCAGAGGTGATGAAAAACATGGACCTCAGAGGTGATGAAAAACATGGACCTCAGAGGTGATGAAAAACATGGACCTCAGAGGTGATGAAAAACATGGACCTCAGAGGTGATGAAAAACATGGACCTCAGAGGTGATGAAAAACATGGACCTCAGAGGTGATGAAAAACATGGACCTCAGAGGTGATGAAAAACATGGACCTCAGAGGTGATGAAAAACATGGACCTCAGAGGTGATGAAAAACATGGACCTCAGAGGTGATGAAAAACACTGTTAATGAAGCATACACAAAAGCCAGTTCTAGAAATCTCTTCTTATTCTGACACTGTGAGGCAAAACAGGATTAGAGAAAAGAAGGAATTTATCATCTGACCCAATTGAACGTATCTGTGATGTCTATAGTATAAGAACAATCTCAACCATTGTTTGTTGTGTATCCTTTGCTTGATAAAGACCTTTTGTTAGAAATGCTGCGACCTCATGGACTCAGCGCACTACATTCCTATGCTTCTTAGTACTTTCTCTTCTCATACTCCATATTCTATATGTGTATATGTTAAATGTATATGTTTTATATATATATATATATATATATATATATATATATATTTGATTTGTATTATTTATCTTCTTTTTCCACTTCTAGTTTTAGGCATTTATTTCGTTATTCGTTTTTAGTCAGATTTTCATTTTATGGCCATTAGGAATTTACTGTTGTATTCTTTATGTAGTGTTCCATGTAAGCAGTCGATTTCTTCACTTCTGTTGAATTCTTTGATTGATAAAGGTTTTTTGGTCAAAATGTTGCTGTGTATTGTTATTGGTTTTTTTTTTAAAAACTACATTACTTTGTTTTTATGTATTTCGATTAATGATAATGGTGATAATGCTGATGATAATGATGATAATTATAATGCTGATGATAATGGTGATGATAATGATGATGATAATGCTGATGATAATGATAATAATGATGATAATTATAATGCTGATGATAATGGTAATAATGATAATGATGATAGTATCCTGTTATTCAAGCAAATAATTACTGAGATTTAACAAATAAACTACAAATATATAAACATGCACTTGACATTCACAATTCACATCTGACAATTGTCCATGATTTTCACTTCTCTCTACAAATTGAGACTGCATAACTCACCAGAGACAGGCCACCATCAAACTGTCCAGTCACAGCAAAAGAATCATCATCATCATCATCATTGCTATCACCATCGTCGTTGATGGGGTAGAACTTCTTTCTAAAACCTCGTCCGGGTTCCCTAAAAGATTTAAACAAAAGCCACCATGCTCTCAGAATCCTGCTCTAACATTCTTGAAATTGTGATTTCTGCTGCAGTTTTACATTTAATGTGTCTTTTCCTTTCAGAAACACATTTCTGAGCATTCATTTCACACATACATATCTGAGCATTCACTTACCCCGCACATTTCTGAGCATTCGCTTCACATCTACATTTCTGAGCATTTATTTTGTTAATATTTCTGAGCATTCCATTTTCTTGCAATAAACACACACATTTCTAGGCATTGACTTCACACACACACACACACATTTCTAGGCATTGACTTCACACACACACACACAATTCTAGGCATTGACTTCACACACACATATTTCTAGGCATTGACTTCACACACACACACACATTTCTGGGAGTAGTTACAGTTAACAAAGTTGATAACATGCCGTGCAGTGGAATAACAAAGTTGATAACATGCCGTGCAGTGGAAATTCCTGGGTTCAAAGCCAGCTTGGATAAAATAATTATCAGTGTGCACATGGTTTGATGGTGAACTAGAGAACAACCTGATTCTTGACTTGGCGAATCTAAATTGCAAGTACCTCTGAAGTCAGAGTAAGGCTTGCCTGAATGGAGAGGTACACCGGTGATACAGAAAGCAAGCCTTCATGCAAAAATCAGCCACAGGTGCCATATTAGGCATCATGACTTTGTCTAAATTTATAATGGGCAAAGAAAAATTATTCACACATATTTCTGAGCATTCACTTCATAAACACACATTTCTGAGCATTCACTTCACAAACACACATTTTTGAATGTTCACTTCACAAACACACATTTCTTAATCTTCACTTCACAAACACACATTTCTGAATGTTCACTTCCCAATGTATCGTTTGCTTGATAAAGGCCTTTGGGTCGAAACGCTGTGTATCGTCACTGTTTCTGTATTTTGTAAAACTATAGTACTTTGTTTTTACGTGTTTTCGCTTAATTCACAAACACACATTTCTGAATGTTCACTTCACAAACACACATTTCTGAATGTTCACTTCACAAACACACATTTCTGAATGTTCACTTCACAAACACACATTTCTGAATGTTCACTTCACAAACACACATTTCTGAATGCACTGTACTTTCCAAAACTGCTACAACTTCACATAGTTATTACATTATCTGACTCTGAGACCATTCAAAAACATTAGCACTCAACTCTTTCTTCATTAGCTCTCAACTCTTTGTTCATTAGCTCTCAACTCTTTCTTCATTAGCTCTCAACTCTTTCTTCATTAGCTCTCAACTCTTTCTTCATTAGCTCTCAACTCTTTCTTCATTAGGTCTCAACTCTTTCTTCATTAGCACTCAACTCTTTTTTCATTAGCTCTCAACTCTTTCTTCATTAGCTCTCAACTCTTTCTTCATTAGCTCTCAACTCTTTCTTCATTAGCTCTCAACTCTTTCTTCATTAGCTCTCAATTCTTTCTTCATTAGCTCTCAACTCTTTCTTCATTAGCTCTCAACTCTTTCTTCATTAGCTCTCAACTCTTTCTTCATTAGCTCTCAACTCTTTCTTCATTAGGTCTCAACTCTTTCTTCATTAGGTCTCAACTCTTTCTTCATTAGCACTCAATTCTTTCTTCATTAGGTCTCAACTCTTTCTTCATTAGCTCTCAACTCTTTCTTCATTAGCTCTCAATCATTTCTTCATTAGCTCTCAACTCTTTCTTCATTAGCTCTCAACTCTTTCTTCATTAGCTCTCAATTCTTTCTTCATTAGCACTCAACTCTTTCTTCATTAGCTCTCAACTCTTTCTTCATTAGCTCTCAACTCTTTCTTCATTAGCACTCAATTCTTTCTTCATTAGCACTCAATTATTTCTTCATTAGCACTCGTCTTTCTTCATTAGCTCTCAATTCTTTCTCATTCCATATTTTAGACAACATAAAAACAAAGATTGATGCCACAGATTAGTTACTGACATTCTATTAGAAAGGGAAGCTACTGGTGGCTTGCTAGCTAGGGTAGTTATCATATCATGCTCTCAGTTCATGTTTCACATAATTCAAAATGATTAGTTTTAACTTAATTTAGTCATCAGATCATCATCATCAAATAGCTTGTCCTATGCAGAACTTTGCCACCCCAACAGTCCTCCGGACTTTCTCTCTCTCTCATAGGCCAGATGTCCTGCCTCTGTAGCCGTCATGTTCAAACCATCAGTTACATCCTGAATCCATCTTCTCCATGGTCTTCTTCTTCTTCTCTTTGCTGGATGCCTCCTTCCATGATGGTCTTCTCCAGCCCTTCATGTCTTTTTATATGTCCAAAAACCTCAATTTTCTCTTTCTTATTTGTAGCATCAGCCAGTTTTCTTTAATTTTGAGTTCTTTCTGGATAGATCTATTTGTTCTCTTCTGTATCCAATATATACGAAGGACTCTCTGTAACACTTATATTCAAAAGCACATATATGTTTTTCCACTGCTTTATTAAATGTCCATGCTTCACACCCATATGTTGCCACTGGGATCATCACTGTTAATTTAATAGCCGTCCATCGCAAGCGATGATGACAACAATCTCAGACGTGTACTGTTGCACCTCTCTGGTGTGTGCGGAGGTGACTGTAGAGTCCAATCCTAGAACAGAATCCCGACCACAGGTGGGGCATACATGATCAAGGTTAGACATGTGCGTGTTGTGTGCTCTGTCTTTTCGCGCTGCTCGTTTCCTCTGTGACTCAACAATACGATGATTCTCAGCTATTCGGGTTCCTCTTTGTTGATTTAATTTAGTCATCAGATCATCACTGTTAATTTAGTCATCAGATCATCGCTGTTAATTTAATCATCAGATCATCAATGTTTATTTAGTCATCAGATCATCACTGTTAATTTAGTCATCAGATAATCACTGTTAATTTAGTCATCAGATCATCAATGTTAATTTAGTCATCAGATCATCACTGTTAATTTAGTCATCAGATCATCACTGTTAATCAAACAAAAAAGTCCATAAGTGCTCCACATATCTTCCTTGTTATGTCTCTTAGCATGTGGCAACTAATAACATCATACCTATGTTGATTTACCATTCTTCTTTGGCCTCCAGTATAATGCTATTGTCTTGCTACACCACAATTGACTTGGTATTGTTGCAGTCTGGTTAGTTTGTAGATTCACAGTTCAATTTGTTGCAGCCATTATCCTCATAGAGGTCACAACCCTTCTTAATCTACTATTACCACATGGTCTGTGTGTTTTGTAAAAGTAAAGCTTTGATCAAACCGCAATCCTAGATATTTCATTGCCTGAGGCCTCTGAGCCACCTCCGAACATAAAGTCACAGTTGATGTTGGAGTATTGACAACATTAAAGAGAACAATGTCGCCACTGCCTTTGTTGAGTTAACCAGTGCTCCTGCTTTCCCCCACCACCTACTTATGTGGTCAAGTTCTGACTGAAGTTCTTCCCCAACCTGCTCTCGATTCTTGCTCAATATGTGGAAGAATCACATTGTTACAGTAACTGTAGTTGTAAAATTAAAAGTCATAGCTAGTCTTACTCTGGAAGAATCACATTGTTACAGAACGTTCATTTTTAACTGATACATTGTGTGCAGATACTCAGTGATTGTGTGCAGATACTCAGTGATTGTGTGCAGATACTCATTGATTGTGTAGATACTCAGTGATTGTGTACAGATACTCGATGATTCCTAAAATTGCTTGGACGACAATGTTCTCTGGTGAGTATAACTCTGAGTAGCGTTCTGTCCAATGATCCATGTATTTGCCATGATCCTTTTTTACGTACCCATCTGATGAGCGCAATGGGGTTATTTTGTTTTGTGTTGAAACCTTGTCTTATGACCTCAAACATTCCTCTTAACTTGCCGATGTCTGCACATGATTGCATATGTGTACAAAGATGCAGTCAATATTTGCTAGCACATTTTCTTGCAGGTTGTCTACCTTTTTTCCTTGCTGTTTGTGGTACCTGTAAGTTGTCTACCTTTGCTCCTTGCTGTTTGTAGTGCCTGCAGGTTGTCTACCTTTGTTCCTTGCTGTTTGTAGTGCCTGCAGGTTGTCTACCTTTGTTCCTTGCTGTTTGTAGTGCCTGCAGGTTGTCTACCTTTGTTCCTTGCTGTTTGTAGTACCTGTAAGTTGACTACCTTTGTTCCTTGCTGTTTGTAGTACCTGCAGGTTTTGTATTGGTGGTGAGGTTGTATATGATAAGAAAGCATGTATTTCTTTATATAATATAAGAAGCATCACCACATAGTGGGCTTCTATAATATGAGAAGCATCACCACATAGTGGACTTCTATAATATGAGAAGCATCACCACATAGTGGGCTTCTATAATATAAGAAGCATCACCACATAGTGGGCTTCTATAATATGAGAAGCATCACCACATAGTGGGCTTCTATAATATGAGAAGCATCACCACATAGTGGGCTTCTATAATATAAGAAGCATCACCACATAGTGGGCTTCTATAATATAAGAAGCATCACCACATAGTGGGCTTCTATAATATAAGAAGCATCACCACATAGTGGGCTTCTATAATATAAGAAGCAACACCACATAGTGGGCTTCTATAATATAAGAAGCATCACCACATAGTGGGCTTCTATAATATAAGAAGCATCACCACATAGTGGGCTTCTATAATATAAGAAGCAACACCACATAGTGGGCTTCTAACGTCAGTTTATCTCTTACCTATTTGTCTTTTTCTTGAAAAAATAAATATTGTTGTCTTATAGGTACCATCACACAGCTGATTCTATTTCTCGCTGGTAGTTGCATTTGGTGTGCCAGGCCAAATCTACCATCACACAGTTGATTCTATTTCTCGCTGGTAGTTGCATTTGGTGTGCCAGGCCAAATCTACCATCACACAGCTGACTCTATTTCTCACTAGTAGTTGCATTTGGTGTGCCAGGCCAAATCTCTGCTGACACTTGTGTATATCTATTAACCATCTCTTTATTCTGCTAGTATTTATGTTTGGTTTTCATTTTTTTGCTATTTCTGTAAATCCTTTTAGACTTTGTCTTCCCTCTGCCGGAGAGAAGTAAATAGTCAGTGTTGCAATCAGTACTACGGTAATTACAGGTTGTACTGAACTTGTAGAGGTTGCTGGCAGTAGTCAGCATCAGGTCAAGCTGGTACCAATTTTTGGACCTGGTGTGTATACATGACACCATGTGCTGAGGTTTTGTTTTAAAGAAAGTATTAGGGATACATAAACAGTGGTGATATCTAAATTTTAAAAGATGCTGTTTAGTTTAATTCATCTTTCCAATTCCAAAGTGTGCAATAAAATCTGGCACTAAAGCTCCTAAAAATGCAGCGATAACAGAGCAGTTTATCTATTTGGGTAGCAATTTTGACTGCATGGAAAATGTAGATATGACAGTAGAGAAAACATGTCACTACAAATCAATGATAAAACTGAAGACAGTTTCATCTGTATCAACAAACCTCTTCTCCTGCATTTCAGAGAAAGTGATACTTCCAGGAGCTGACCAAGAGTCTCCAGCTTCATCTCTTTCTATCTGTGTACGGGTTTCATTTGTGTTGTAATATGTACGCTCTGATTGACTTTTCCTTCGGCTCTTCCAACTTTTCAACTCCTAGAAACAATAGTATATTTAAATGTACGTAAGTGTTTGTAATGTCAAAACGCGTAAAAACAAAGTAATGTAGTTTTACAAACTACAAAAACAATAACAATATACAGTCACGTTTTGGACAAAAGGCCTTTATCAAACAAAGAACTGAAGAATGGCAGACATAACATATACAATTTGATAATAAATTCCTAATGATCCTAAAATGAAAATATGTGAATAAAAACGAAAAAATGCAAAAAAACTAGGAATGCAAAAAAAAACAGATAAACAATAATAATCAAATATATATATATGAATCAATCTAGCGACTTGGGCAGTTTAGAGTTACCCATTGTACAAATAGAACTGGATTCCTGAGGGGCAGAGTGAGAAATGTGTTTAATCAGCGAGCCACGGGAACCATCAGTATTCATACTCTTCGATATCTGTTGGGGGATAGTGAGCACCTATGGGTCTGCCCGGAGTGCAATGACATCAGTTTAGTAATCAATAGCCAATGCCCGCCTGCCCAGCGTGTTCGTAAAGTGTTGGACGATTGGTGACAAGTCCACTATGAGTGCAGTTCAATTCTGCGGGCTGGCAGAAAAGCCACAGATTCTCCAGATTTATGGTGTTCGTGGCACCGAAACAAAAGATTATGATGTCCATGGCACCGAGCCGAAGAGCTGAAAGCTCATTTGCTTCTGGATCGGAAAGAAAAACCAATAACCAATCAAATATATACATTTAACAAAACTAACTGTAATTATTGAAACAACTTTATCAAGTTGAAGAAGTAACACTCACAGATTGCCAGTCAGCATCCTCCTCATCTTGTGTCAGCACAGACCCTTTTTTACTCTCAGCAGCCACTCTCATCTGGACCTCTGCTGTATGTGCCAAATTTTGTGCTCCTTTCACTTTGATGTATTGAAGAGGATCAGTGCTGGATGACTGTTTGCGACTAAGTTGGCTAGTTAATCTGGAAGCAAGGAATAATTTGAAACTAAATTACAAATTTTCAATTCCAATGTTGTATCAATCCTAACATATGCCAGCGAGAGTTAGAAAATGACTAAAGATATAGAAAGCAAGTTGAATGCATGTGAAAATAGATGTCTACAAAAAATAATGAAATGAATATAAATGGAACGAATTTAGGAGGTGATGAAATCAGAGAAATGTCTGGTCAACCACTAGTAACAACTGTCATAAGAAAGAGAAGATGGAGATATTTTGGACACAAAGCAGACATTAAAAAGGGAGGCAAAGGGGTCAAAATTAGGAAAAACGTTCTAGAGAAATCCTGCAACAAACTTTACTGCGAGAGGCGAGAAATATATAGCTCAATTCCATTGAAGAGAAAGTTGTCCAAGTTGTCCTGAATAGAGCAGTATGGAGAAACTGTTTGCAGGTCCTATGTAACAATAATGATACTAGAGAAATATACTAATCTAATAAAACATCTGGAGCGAGAGAGCAGGCACACATTATATATATATATATATATATATATATATATATATATATATATATATATATATATATATATATATATATATATATATATATATATATATATATATATATATATATATATATATATACACATTCACACACTGTGTGTGTGTGTGTGCATGCATATGTAAAATATATTTCTCTCATTCATATTTCTCCACAAGTACATATAAAATTAGTTTCACTTATTGTGTTGAGTATCTGACCAAGGACAGACATTTCTTATGCAAACAACATCAGGGCAAGGACAGTAAAAATGGCTGTGTATCTGTGGTCTCTAATGGTCCCCCACAATTTATATTGAAGTGTTGCCTTATGTCCAGGTTTCTATCCTTTGACTAGCAAGGATTAGACAATTTTGAAAGATGTGTTCAGGAGTTTGATAGGTGCTCCATAGTCTCAAGTCTCTGAGATCCAATAGTGCATATGGGCTCTGAGATTGCAATGACCCATTCTGAGTGAATATCTATTCATTTCTGCTAAGCCCATTCATGCTGTCTTGCTCTGATAGTGTGTACTTGTCATTTACTTTCCACAACTCCATTTTCATGGATTGTTTTAGGAGTGTTCTTATATCTTTGCACATCTGAGACAGATGTGGCTGCTTCATATATCTTTGCACATCTGAGATAGATGTGGCTGCTTCATATATCTTTGCACATCTGAGATAGATGTGGCTGCTTCATATATCTTTGCACATCTGAGATAGATGTGACTGCTTCATATATATTTGCACATCTGAGATAGGTGTGGCTGATTCATATTTCTTTGCACATCTGAGATAGATGTGACTGCTTCATATATCTTTGCACATCTGAGATAGATGTGGCTGCTTCATATATCTTTGCACATCTGAGATAGGTGTGGCTGATTCATATATCTTTGCACATCTGGGATAGGTGTGGCTGATTCATATATCTTTGCACATCTGAGATAGGTGTGGCTGATTCATATATCTTTGCACATCTGAGATAGATGTGGCTGATTCATATATCTTTGCACATCTGAGATAGATGTGGCTGCTTCATATATCTTTGCACATCTGAGATAGGTGTGGCTGATTCATATATCTTTGCACATCTGAGATAGATGTGGCTGCTCCACATATCTTTGCACATCTGAGATAGATGTGGCTGATTCATATATCTTTGCACATCTGAGATAGATGTGGCTGCTTCATATATCTTTGCACATCTGAGATAGATGTGGCTGCTCCACATATCTTTGCACATCTGAGATAGGTGTGACTGCTTCATATGTCTTTGCACATCTGAGATAGGTATGACTGCTTCATACATAGTAGAAAGAAAGACTTCACTAATTATACCTGCGCATTGGGTAGATGAGCTCTTGACTATCGGATCCTTGATGTGAGTGACTGGATTGACCAGAACAGAAAGAGCCTTCCATGCTGTCTGTTGATGAATATCTTCTGTGTGTTACACTTCTATTAGCCAAGTCAGGAATGCTGCTGCTGCTGTAAGTGCGATGCTGGTTTTGTTCTTGTTTAATCTGAAACTGCTCAATGCTCTTGTTGGGTGTTAAGCCACTGCTATTGCGGTTCATGTACATGTTGGAGTAGACATCAGAAGCAGTCCCATCTAGACTGTGAGTTAGAGAATCTGGAGATGAAAGTTCACCATCGTTGGTCAATTGAAAGAAAAATGCAGATTATTACAGTTAATACCAATAATTAACAAATTGATACATGCTGTCATTTTAACAAAAATTATCACAATTCCTCATAGTTAGTTTTACCAAATGTCTGTCTGTTTTACCAAGTGTCTGTCTGTTTTACAAAATGTCTGTCTGTTTTACCCAAGTGTCTGTCTGCTTTACCAAATGGCTGTCTGCTTTACCAAATGTCTGTCTGTTTTACCAAATGTCTGTCAGTCTTACCAAGTGTCTGTCAGTCTTACCAAATGTCTGTCAGTCTTACCAAATCTATGTCTGTCTTACCAAATGTCTGTCAGTCTTATCAAATGTATGTCTTATCAAATGTCTGTCAGTCTTACCAAATGTCTGTCAGCCTTACCAAATGTCTGTCAATCTTACCAAATGTATGTATGTCTTACCACATGTCTGTCAGTCTTATCAAATGTATGTCTTATCAAATGTCTGTCAGTCTTACCAAATGTCTGTCAGCCTTACCAAATGTCTGTCAATCTTACCAAATGTATGTATGTCTTACCACATGTCTGTCAGTCTTATCAAATGTCTGTCAGTCTTACCAAATGTCTGTCAGTCTTACCAAATGTCTGTCAATATTACCAAATGTCTGTCAATCATACCAAATGTACGCCTGTCTTACCAAATGTCTGTCAGTCTTACCAAATGTCTGTCAGTCTTAGTAAATATATGTCTGTCTTACCAAATGTCTGTCAGTCTTACCAATTGTCTGTCTGTCTTACCAAATGTCTGTCATTCTTACCAAATGTCTGTCATTCTTACCAAATGTATGTCTGTCTTACCAAATGTCTGTCAGTCTTAGTAAATCCCAGAATCACTTTCTTTATCAGAAAGAAGGTTGACCTTTTACCCAGAAAGGTTTCATCAGAACTACAATAATTGTAATGCATAGAACTAGGCTCACCTAGAGTGCCCTGCATGCTAACTGTGGTATTACAAGATCCCTGAGGCCAGTCTCCTGAGCTGTTGGATGATGTCCTTGAGGTGATAGTGTGATAACCATGTTCTACAATGTATGGATCCTGGTGGTGATGAATGAGAGCTGAGTAGGCACTGAGATCAAGCTGGGCTCCATCATAGTGCTGGCTAGCATACTTACCTAGCCAGTAAATAGTCATAGAAACCTACAGATAAACATGAAATACACACAAAATAGTCAGAGAAACATAAACATGAAATACACACAAAATAGTCAGAGAAACATAAACATGAAATACACACAAAATAGTCAATAGAAACCTACAGATAAACATGAAATACACACAAAATAGTCAATAGAAACCTACAGATAAACATGAAACACTTGTAATTGTAATATTGATTACTGATTAATAGAATCAAACTCAGACCCCTCATGCATCATGTGTATACTTGCTGATATTTCCTTTCGCTCACTGGTTACATACATAAGATTAGACTATTCTAGTACTAGACTTGGTCGGCCTGAGAGCCATTATGGTCAAAAACATTTCACTCACATTGTGGAATTGTACCCAGGATCACTCGCCTATGAAGCAACTGCACTAACCATTATGTTACCAAGGCTGTATGTGCTATATTTCAAGGTAAAAGAATCAACCATCTCAAACCTGTTGTTTGCTGATGACTGCGCCTCACTACCAACTCTGAGGAAGAAATCCAGATCTACATGGAGAAGTTCTCAACAGCCTGTGATATGTTTGGCCTTACCATTAACACCAGCATCTCCTGCCAGCAGACAGCTTTGCCTATCTTGGCAGCATCCTATCCAGATTGGCAAACATAGACTCTGAGGTCAACAATAGGATATCCAAAGCCAGTGCTGCATTCAAAAGGCTGTGTGTTGCTCTTTGGGAGAGGAAAGGGATAAGTGTAGCCACAATGCTGAAAGTTTCCTGGGCCATAGTGCTAACCACGCTGCTGTACGCCAGCGAGACATGGACAGTGTATAGCAGACATGCAAGAAAACTAAACCACTTCCACACAAGCTGTCTACGCAGAATACTAAAAATAAAATGGCAGGACAAAATTCCAGATACCGAAGTCCTCATAAGAGCAAAGATCCCAAGCATCAACAACAATGTTGCAGATGGCCCAAGAGAGATGGGTCGGTAACGTTGCTCTGATGCCTGATAAACGCATCCCAAAACAGTTGATGTATAGTGAGCTTTAAGGGGGCAGACGTTCAGCTTGTAGACAGAAAAAAAACGCTTTAAAGACACTCTTAAAGTTTCTCTGAAATGCATCGATATAGGCACCATGTCCTGGGAATTCCTGGTGCAAGATCTCCAAATGTGGCACTGTAACAACACAAGAGGAACCAGCATAGCTGAAAATCATTGTACTGTTGAGGAGAGAAAATAAGCTGCGCAAAAATACAGAACCCACATGTCTAACCTTGATCATGTATGCCACACCTGTGGTAGGGGATTATGCTCTAGGATTGGACTCTACAGTCACCTGCGCACACACCAGAGAGGTGCAGTAGCACATGTCTGAGGTTGTTGTCATCGTCGCTTGCAATGGATGGCTATGCTACTGTTATTATTATTTCAATCATTTGTAAACTATGACATTCAATATGCCAATTACACTGTAACATTCAAAATGCATGCAAGTACTGCACACTTTATGCTCATTATACCAATACAACAACAAAGTTTTCTGAATAACTTCTGCAACAAACAGGAAAGTCTATATCACCAAAAAACTTTAGTTACTAGTGATGACATGTAAGTTTGACAAACTTGCTAGTTGACAGTGTGAACAAGTTACTAGTGATGACATGTAAGTTTGACAAACTTGCTAGTGGACAGTGTGAACAAGTTACTAGTGATGACATGTAAGTTTGACAAACTTGCTAGTGGACAGTGTGAACAAGTTACTAGTGATGACATGTAAGCTTGACAAACTTGCTAGTGGACAGTGTGAACAAGTTACTAGTGATGACATGTAAGCTTGACAAACTTGCTAGTTGACAGTGTGAACAAGTTACTAGTGATGACATGTAAGCTTCACAAACTTGCTTGTGAACATAATTACAAGTTAATAGACTTTCAAATATGGCAAGTAAATAATAACTAAATATATGCACTCATAAAGGAACCAAGCAACATATAACATCACTTACATTTCTGAGTCGTTTCTCATATTCTCGTTTAAGGTACACTGACCTGGGGTATAAAACACAAGATATTTCATAGTATAATATAAACAATAACCATAAAACACAACTCAAGATCAGTAACTTGCTAATAATTGCAAAGAAATTCAATTTTAAACAACATTATAACATGCAACAATATGAATTTCTCAATCTATGAATAACAGAACATGACTTTGATACTTATAACAAATGAGTTTCTCAGATTATCTTGCATGCAAAACTGTGTCCTTGAATAGAGCCAAGTATGAAAGTTACATATTTCCAGATATTTTGTCAACATTTTCTAAACCTGCAAAAGACTTGTAATCATAATAGTATGTTCCTCTATAATCAGGATAATATGTTCCTCTATAATCAGGATAGTAGGCTCCTCTGTGATTATGATAGTACGTTCCTCTGTAATCATGACAGTATGTTCCTCTGTAATCATGGTAGTATGTTCCTCTGTAATCATGATAGTATGGTCCTCTGTGATCATGATAGTATGTTCCTCTGTAATCATGATAGTATGTTCCTGTAATCATGATAGTATGTTGCTTTCTAATCATGACAATGTTCCTTTGAACACATGACATTATGCATCTATGTAGCAACATCAAGTTGCTTTGTAATTGCATCACATCCTTCTGTAATAATGACATTATGTTCCATTGTCATAACTTATGCTCCTGTGTAATCATGACATTATGTTCCATTGTCATAACTTATGTTCCTCTGTAGTCATGACATTATGTTCCAATGTCATAACTTATGCTCCTGTGTAATCATGACTTTTCATTGTCATAACTTATGCTCCTGCGTAATCATGACATTATGTTCCATTGTCATAACTTATGTTCCTCTTTAGTCATGACATTATGTTCCAATGTCATAACTTATGCTCCTGTGTAATCATGACATTGTTTCATTGTCATAACTTATGCTCCTGTGTAATCATGACATTCTGTTTCATTGTCATAACGTATGCTCCTGTGTAATAATGATATGTTCCAATGCCATAACTTATGCTCCTTTGTAATTATGACATTGTTTCATTGTCATAACTTTTGCTCCTGTGTAATCATGACATTATGTTTTATTGTCATAACTTATGCTCCTGTGTAATCATGACATTATGTTTTATTGTCATAACTTATGCTCCTGTGTAATCATGATATTATGTTTTATTGTCATAACTTATGCTCCTGTGTAATAATGATATTATGTTCAATGTCATAACTTATGCTCCTGTGTAATCATGACATTATGTTCCAATGCAAAAACATCATGTGCCTATTTAACTCTTTCCACGCTTTAAGCCGCACACTGCGCCATGGCGGAAGTCCGTTGCACGCTTTAAGCCGCACACTGCGCCATAGAGTTGCTTCCCTTATAAGAAGTCTTTCTAGTTTTACTTCTTCTGTTTTACTTATAGTACTTTTTAACCTTGTTATTCTGTTAGGTTGTCCAGTTTACTTCAATTTAGTATATAATAATATATATATGTTTATTTATTGATAAGTAGTTGGGATCGTAATTTTTTTTTTTTTACTTCCTTGAATTAACTGCTTAAAAATTGAGGAAATAAATGGGCGTGGAAAGAGTTAATCAATGAGATTTCGATGAATAATAATTCTTCTTCTTCGAACGCTACATATGTGATCTGAGTCTAAGAGCGATTGTACATTGTGCCAGTTATGCGCCCACAAGTAGTTCAGCACATCTGATTTCTGTGACGTTTTTATTTACTAGGTAGCTTCCTAGGCTCCTTTCTCAGTAGCATCTTACGACATGCCATATAGGTCGCAGTGTTACTATTCTTTGCTCCCCTTGTGAACCCCGGCAACACACGAGCGAGATGAATATTTGCAAAAGAAGATAACATAGCATAAGTGAAGAACCTGATCCCAGATAGAAATTAATAGTAAGTATAAGCTGAAGTCTACATAATTATACATAAATATGTGTACATATACAGCTGAAAGTAAGTGTGTGCTTGTTTGAGTGTATCTTTATATATATATATATATATATATATATATATATATATATATATAAGCATAATAGAGTTTTGTGACTGCTATGACTTGTGAATAAAAGGGCAAAACATGTAATCACAAAGTACTATAGTTTTACAAATTACAAAAACAATGACAAAATACAGCAACGTTTCGACCAACAAGGCCTTTATCAAGCAAACAAACAACAGGAGTGACAAATTTTTTTTAAATGGACGACCAAATACAAACGTTTCTAATGAAAATCTGAAAATAAAAACGAAAATCTGGGAATAAAAACGAATAACGAAATAAATGTAACACAAAAAACACACATAAAAACTAGAAATAGAACGGAAGAGAAACAATGAAAAATCTAGTAAATATATAACTTGAATACATGCAACATGTACCCATATAGATTACAAAGCATGGGAAGAGAAAGTACTAAGAAGCTTAAGAATGTAATACGTTGAGCCGCGTGGTCGCAAGGTACCATACAAAGAAATCAACCGATTCTCCAGAGCAAATCGACTGCATTCATCCGAGGAACATGATCGGATGGCTGTGACCTGGACATCGTGAGCTCCTAAATGGCCAGTATCATTGAAATGGGTGGCTACAGGGTCACAGAGCATTGGCGTATGTCGCGCAAGTGTTGGCGTAATCTGTCACTGAGCCTTTTGCCTGTCTCGCCGATATAAGCCTTGTTACACCGCTTACAGATAATGGCATAGATAAGATTACGGGACTCGCATGTGAAACCATCATCAATAAGAAACGTGGCTAAAGGAAAAGATACAGTACGCTTCTGTATCACATAAGCACACGTGTTGCAACGTCGACGGTCACACTGAACAGTGCCAAAATGAGTCTGGATATTGGACTTAAGGCGATTTGTACCAACATATCCTTAAGACTTCTGTCCCGCCTGTAAGCCACCAAAGGATAGTCGGGGAAGACAGAATGGTCTCAGGATCTGACTTAAGGATAGACAGATGACGGAATAAAACATTTTTCACCAGTGAACTATGGGGTGGAAAGTTAAGATAAGTTTTACTCTTCAGAGTTAGTGGTCCTATGCTGGCTGGTGAGAGCCTGCTGGTGAGTGATTTTCTGAACTCGATGCATAGCCCAGACAAGCACCCTCCCCGGGTATAGGCGCATGCGAAAGAAATCAAGCATCTCGCGAGCTCTCTCAAGAAAATCATCGTCCTCGCTATAAAGGCGACGAAGGCGCAAGAGCTGCGAGAATGGCAAAGAGTCACGACAAGCCCGGGATGGGAAGAAGCCGGGGATGGGAAGAAAAACTTAACCTTCTTCGCCCTGTACCTTTACCACTCCTTCCAATTGTCCACTACGGTCTTCTCCTCCCACACAGGTGGTTTGTATTCCTCCAGACCTTCCATTATCGGACAACGAGAGATCTGTTTTAAGTAAGGGTCTTAAGTTTGTTCCTCTCCGACCCACCATTGACCACTACTCAACTCTTCAAGATGTGACTCGTTTTCACCGTGGCTTGCGCTTGAAATTTCACTTTCAGAACCAGGTTGACTCTGACCTATGTCCTGACACGGGTATGTTTTCCAAGTTTTCTACTCGTAAACATGACTGGACACCCAAACCTGGTGCCTCTAACGCTCTTGATCTCTACATCAAGAATACTATACATGATATTGGACTGCTCCACCCAAAACGCCTTTGGCAGTCTAACATGTCACCGTCGGAGTTTCGTGCTCTATCACACCTCCGTCGACGTGATGACATTGTTATCAAACCCGCCGACAAAGGCGGAGCTATAGTCGTCTGGAGCAAAGATCTTTACCTTCAGGAAGGTCATACCCAACTGCGTGACACTCAGTTTTATAAAACCAGCCCTACTGATGTCACTCAGTCTAATAATAATAAGGTTTGTGAAGTCATTAAGAACTTAATTGCACTGAACGACCTTCCATCCAGTGCATCATCACTCTGTGTGATCGATAGCTGTTTGGGTAAACCCGCCTTTATATGCTCCCCAAAATTCATAAACTCCACAATCCCGGTAGGCCTATCGTTTCTGCTTGCTCTTGCCCTACGGAACACATCTCCGAATTCCTTGATAGCATCTTTAATCCCATAGTCACCACACTCCCGTCATTTTTGAAGGATACAAACCACGCTTTGTCTGTCTTTTCTACCATTGAGTTGCTACCGAGAGAACCTACCATCTCTTCCTCCTTGATGTGTGCTCATTGTACACTTCTATACCTCATCCTGACGGCCTTATAGCTCTCCAGTTCTTTCTCAATAGGATAACTAATCCACTTGTGTCAACTTCTGCTCTCCTTCGTCTTGGGGAACTAGTTCTCACTCTTAACTCCTTTCAGTTTAATGACCAATTCTTTGAGCAGATCAGTGGGGTTGCCATGGGTACTAAAATGGGACCTAGTTATGCTTGTCTATTCATGGGTTATCTTGAACACCTAGTATGGGCTACATATGATGGCCCCTTCCGTCTGTCTATCACAGATACATTGATGACTGTATTGGCATCACTGATATGCCTGAAGCCGATTTGTCACGCTTCATTAATTTCATTAATGTTTTCAACCCTTCTATTCGTTTTACTTCTCACATCTCCACTACTTGTGTCAACTTTCTTGACATTACTATCACCTTACGCCTATCCGCTATCACTACATCAGTATATTACAAGCCTACTGATGCACATAGTTTTCTCCTCTATACTTCTTCCCATCCCGGGCTTGTCGTGACTCTTTGCCATTCTCGCAGCTCTTACGCCTTCGCCGCCTTTGTAGTGAGGACGATGATTTTCTTGAGAGAGCTCGCGAGATGCTTGATTTTTTTCGTAGGCGCCTATACCCGGAGAGCGTGCTTGTCTCGGCTATGCATCGAGTTCAGAAAATCACTCGCCAGCAGGCCCTTACCAGCCAGCATAGGACTACTAACTCTGACAGAGTAAAACTTATCTTAACTTACCACCCCATAGTTCCCTGGTGAAAATGTTTTATTCCGTCATCTGTCTCTCCTTAGATCAGATCCTGAGACAAGTTCTGTCTTCCCCAACTATCCTTTGGTGTCTTACAGACGAGACAGAAGTCTTAAGGATATGTTGGTACACAGTCGCCTTAAGTCCAATATCCAGACTCATTTTGGCACTGTCCAGTGTGGCGTCGGCGTTGCAACACGTGTGCTTATGTGATACAGACGCGTACTGTATCTTTTCCTTTAGGCACGTTTCTTATTGACGATGGGTTCACATGCGAGTCCGTAATCTTATCTATGCCATTATCTGTAAGCAGTGTAACAAGGCTTATATTGGCGAGACAGGCAAGAGGCTCAGTGACCGATTCGCCAACACTTACGCGACATACGCCAATGCTCTGTGACCCTGTAGCCACCCATTTCAATGATACTGGCCATTTAGGTGCTCATGATGTCCAGGTCACAGCCATCCGATCATGTTCCTCGGATGATCGCAGTCGATTTGCTCTGGAGAATCGGTTGATTTCTTTGTATGGTACCTTGCGACCACGGGCTCAACGTATTACATTCTTATGCTTCTTAGTACTTTCTCTTCCCATGCTTTGTAATCTATATGGGTATATGTTGCATGTATTCATGTTATATTCCATTCTTATGCTTCTTAGTACTTTCTCTTCCCATGCTTTGTAATCTATATGGGTATATGTTGCATGTATTCAAGTTATATATTTACTAGATGTTTCATTGTTTCTTTTCCTTTCTATTTCTAGTTTTTATGTGTGTTTTTGTGTTACATTTATTTCGTTATTCGTTTTATTCCAGATTTTCCTTAGATACGTTTGTATTTGGTCGTCCATTTGTGTTTCATTTTAATTTGTCACTCCTGTTTGTTCGTTTGCTTGATAAAGGCCTTGTTGGTCGAAACGTTGCTGTATTTTGTCATTGTTTTTGTAATTTGTCAAACTACAGTACTTTGTAATTACGTGTTTTGCCAATCAAATAGTTTTACTGCAGTTCCATATATATATACTGATTATGTTTATACAAGTATAATTTAAGTTAATTTAACAAGTATCTTCTTAAGTAAACATAACTGTTGACTGACAGTGACACTGTTGTCAGTGTTGTAAACATAACAACAAAATAACGAGGCCAAGCTGTACAAAATATAGATCAAATTACGATTATAATTATATATGTATAATTTAACAATTACCTTCCTTAGTAGACATAACAACAAAATAACGATGCATAGAAAGTGTTGTGTACCGAAATGTAGACAAGGAACATATTCTATTGTATACTGTAATTTTGGAAACCATGAAAGCACCAGCTATAGGACTCAGTATTTAAATAGATCAGGACATGTCTTTTACTGTTCACCTAAAGGAAGTTTTCATAGATAAGAGTTCCTTTAACTGGCTGTCAAATAGTGGAAAAATGGAAAGATGGTCTTATGTTGAGAACCTCTTGTCCATGCAAATATTTAGAAGAGCACCAACTACTGACTATTACATGCCAATGGCACATGATAATCTGGTTGAAGCAATTAGTTTATCATCCACCACAACAAGCACTAGTTTTGTGCCAGAGAAAACACTCCATTTCCTCGCTGAACTTTTCCTAGTTGCATCTGGTCAGAACTCCAGATAACAGAAAATGCTATAGCAATAACACTCAGTGTTTTGCATTTATGACATATTAAATTGAACCTGATCTGTCCTCATATCATCTGGATATGAAGATAAGTTCTTAGCAACGACAAACCCTAAGGAATAGTCATACAAATCGTAACTACCAGTTACATGAAATTCTCATTAGACAGTACTGTATGTGTCTGCGGAGCTCAAAAAAGAAATATTTTATTGTCTGCAGTTCCAACATTTTCCTCAACAATTATATAAAAATAAGGAATGATCAATGCAATGTTCAGCAAGCTGCTTCTTCACAAAAAGGAAAGTAGCAAAATTCAGTAGTAGATAAATATATTTGTGTAATACTGTTTAGTTTATGTGCTAATCAAGCTGTGGTGATTCAGATGGATGAAATTTATGTTAAAGCTGCACTGAATTATACTGAAGGATAATTGATTGGCGCAGCATTTGTTTTCCCTGTTATCCTGTATCACTATTGATCTCTTCAGACATAATGTATCAAAAGTTGTCATGTAGACAATTGATCTCCGACATAATGTAACAAAAGTTGCCATGTAGACTATTGATCTCTTCGGACATAATGTAACAAAAGTTGTCATGTAGACTATTGATCTCTTTCGACATAATGTAACAAATGTTGTCATGAAGACTATTCATCTCTTTCGACATAATGTAACAAAAGTTGTCATGTAGACTATTGATCTTCAACATAATGTAACAAAAGTTGTCATGAGGACTTGATGTCCTTCGACATAATGTAACAAAAGTTGTCATGAAGACTATTGATGTCCTTGGACATATTGTAACAAAAGTTGTCATGTAGACTAATGATCTTCGACATAATGTAACAAAAGTTGTCATGAAGACTATTGATCTCTTTTGACATAATGTAACAAAAGTTGTCATGAAGACTATTCATCTCTTTCGACATAATGTAACAAAAGTTGTCATGTAGACTATTGATCTTCAACATAATGTAACAAAAGTTGTCATGAGGACTTGATCTCCTTCGACATTATGTAACAAAAAATGGTGTTTCATTTAACTACACACATTTAATAGATAGGGGTGGACTGAAGTATCCATCACAAGATCTAACTGTTCTCTGCTTCATATCATATCTAGTTGTTCAAAAGCTGATATCTGAATATGAAGATAAGTTCTTGGCCATGACAAACCAGAAGGAGATTGTCATACAAATTGTAACTGCCAGCTACATAAAATTCTCATTAGACAGTACTGAATGTGTCTGCGGAGCACAAAAAAGAAATACTTTATTGTCTGCGGTTCCAACATTTGCCAACATTTTCCTCAAAAATTATAGAAAAATAAGGAATGATCAATACAATGTTCAGCAAGCTGCTTCTTCACAAAAAGGAAAGTAGCAAAATTCAGTAGTAGATAAATATATTTGTGTAATACTGTTTAGTTTATGTGATAATCAAGCTGTGGTGATGTGCAAACTTGTGACTGACTTAATCATGGATTACTGATAAGTGATGTTAGTTTATGTGCTAATCAAGCTGTGGTGTTGTGCAAACATGTGGCTTACTTATTCATGGATAACTGATGAGAGACTACCATAAGCTGATGTAAGTACACTAGTAATCATATATAAATTACTTAAAGTATTCTGTATAAAATTAAACTAAAATAGTATGTAGAGACAACAATTATAGCTACTCATCAGAAAACATCTTCTGTAATACACACATGCATCCAACAACAAGTTTCTAACATCTGCAAGATATATTGTCTAGATCGGCGTTTCCCAATAGTAACAGTCAATAGTTAGTCTGTGAGAATACACCGCCTCAGCCTGTGACGTCACATGGCAATATTGCCATCCGTGCTGAGGTCAGTATTTACGATGGCCGCAATAAAGGCCTTGTTGGTCAAACGTTGCTGTATTTTGTCATTGTTTTTGTAATTTGTAAAACTACAGTACTTTGTGATTACGTGTTTTGTCAATCAAATAGTTTTACTGCAGTCTCATCTGTTTTGTGAATATATGAATAAAAGGGGCGTTTGTGCATAAATGCAAGCTCTATATCAATGATATATACATACTACTCACTCTGATATGGCACGATTGGACAGGTCTTCCAGGTCTGATGGGTTAAACAGGTGTGCATCATTCAAACCAAACTTTGACTTGCAGGCTTTCAGAAAAACATTGATGTTGTCCTGCCCAATGAAACAAAGTTGGAATAAAGTAACAAGTCAGTACTTTGTTTTTACCTGTTTCGCTATTGCTACACAGTTTCTTTTTCTTCTTCTTCAACGCTCCATATCGACCACTTGTTAACCACTCTGTGTGATTTGTATGTGATCTGAGCCTAAGAGTGATTGTACTTTGTGCCAGTTATGCACATACAAGTAGGCCTTCACATCCGATTTCTGTGATGCTTTTTATTTACTAGGCAGCTTCCTAGGTCCTGCATCAGTCGCCTCTTACGACATGCCTCGTAGGTCGCAGTGGTACTATTCTTTGCTTCCCTTGTGGGCCTCGGCACCACACAGACAGCTACATAGTTTTACTGCAGTCTTCCCTTATATCATAGTTTTACTACAGTCTTCCCTTATATCATAGTTTTACTGCAGTCTTCCCTTATATCGATACGAAATCTTTCATACCACACTGTAGCTACTGGCAAAAACAAAAAAAGAAATCCTTGAAAAATGCTAGAATATGATGTCCATGAGTGCTTTCAAGCAAAGCAGAAGACCCTCGTATGACTGAATGGGGTCAAAGGCGCAACAAAAGAATGATGCGTCAGATTAGTGAGCTGGCACTAATTCCCTGCCCTCACCTCCATGTGGTGACCCTGGTAACAGGCGGTAGTTCCGGTCTGGCTAAGAGGGTAGGTGCCATGGGAGAGCTACTCTGGGGCAAGTAGAGATGCAAAGGTAGTCACGCTAGATGGGATCCGCTCGCAACACAGACGAGCGAACTCCCAGAGTGGCTATTAATGCTCGCCTCTTCCGGCGGATGGGAAAAGCTGGAAAGATAAACGTGGAACTGTGTGGGGCGAAACTCGGAGCCCATGCATGTTCTCTCTTGAGCCCTCTGTCTTGAGCCGATGAGTATGCTGTGAGTCGATTTAAACTGCACGAGGGACCACATAAGCCTAAACTCGGGCCCCTATCACAGGGATGGGGGCATGATTATAAGTCATCGAGGAGAAGTTGACCCACGCTGGGCGAATTCGTGCCAGCGCATGCTCTATCTTGATCCGATGAGTATGCTGGGGTCTGAGCTGCACGCGGGTCCACACGGGCGGCATAGGCAAATGTGAGTACGGCGGGAATTGACGGAAATGGTGAGGTAGGCAGCAGGCAGAACGTGCACGCATGCGAGCGATGCACGGGTGGGCCCTCAGGGGGCGAAATCCGTGACCCCATCACAGGGGTGGGGGACCGGGTTGAGTCACAGCCCAGGCAAATGTGAGCACGGTGGGAATTGACGGAAATGGTGAGGTAGGCACCAGGGCAGAGCATGCAGGCAAGCGAGCGATGCACAGATGGACCCTCAGGTGACGAAACCTGTCACCCCATCACAGGGGTGGGGGAGCAGGTTGAGTCACCGGCAGGGACAGCCCAGGCAAATGCTAGCACGATACGAAGGCATGGAAAACGTGAGCACGGCGAGAACTGATGGTGACCAGGCACCAGGGCAGAGCTAGCACGCACGCTGGTGATGCCATAGTGGGCCCCACCGAGGGGCACGCAAGCATGGCATGGCATGCAAGAAAGGAACGGCAAGCGAGACAGGCACCAGGGTGTGCGTCCCACTCGAGTGTGCAAAGCAACTGGAATGCCCAGCAGAGGTAAAGCCAGTGTGCGTTTCCGCTCGTAGCAGGGAACTACTGCTGCCTTGTAGTTTGATTGGGGACAATCAAAGGCTATTGGATCAAACCGAACACAAAACTGGATGGGCGGCAAACCAAGGAGTCCACAAAACGACCGGTTTGCTGGGCAGATGGCGCTCATAAGCCCGGGAGGGCAGGCAGTCTAAGATTCGCTGCCCTAAAAGAAAATGGCAACCTGCTGCCTTGTGGGTTTTGGCTGGGGACAGCAAAAGGCTAACGGAGAGTGAACCTGGTAAACGCTGGTTAAACCAAACACACCACCGAAAGATAAACACTTGAGCTCCAATTGGTACTGAAGGCTGTGCATGTACATCCCGTTCTGATGTTTGGCTGTTTATATATCACAATAGAATGATAAAAACGGCTTAAGAACGATCGCGAGAGAGGGTATGATTGAATTGATGGACACAGGTAACAGAGTGAACAGTTCTGCTCCTGTACACTCTTTAATGAATTGAGAAGAAAATCTTTGTATGAATGAAGCGTGTCCCTGATGAAGAGGACCATTGTTTTATGCTTAGCAACATGACCATTAGATTTCATACACGCATATTTGGAACTGCCAAATTGTTTCCCTCTGTGATCACCTGTATTGTATAGAATCTATACAACAAATATCCACAAAATCAAACCCATAGGATAGGTTTAACATCAAGTGTTGCTGACATAGTGCATGTACTGACACTATAACATACAGAGAATACAAGTTGCGATAGTGTTGTTGACATCATTTACTGACACTATAATACACAGAGAATACAAGTTGCGATAGTGTTGTTGACATCATTTACTGACACTATAATACACAGAGAATACAAGTTGCGATAGTGTTGTTGACATCATTTACTGACACTATAATACACAGAGAATACAAGTTGCGATAGTGTTGTTGACATCATTTACTGACACTATAACACACAGAGAATACAAGTTGCAATAGTGTTGTGATTGGTGCACTTGTTTCATAAATACATGGTACTAGGAATAAATCGCCCATTTGTAGAGGGATTTTCCCCCAACCATAACAGTTTTCAGGTTGACCTATCCTCACTTGGGTCGACTCATCCTCACTTGGATCAACTCATCCTCACTTGGGTCAACCCATCCTCACTTGGATCAACTCATCCTCACTTGGATCAACTCATCCTCACTTGGGTCAACCCATCCTCACTTGGGTACAAGAGAGGTACTGTAACAGCAAGTAAAAGCAGCAAGCGTGATGTTGGCCACATCACACATTGAGTGCTACAACATCACACATTGATTGCTGCCACATCACACATTGAGTGCTACAACATCACACATTGAGTGCTGCCACATCACACATTGAGTGCTGCCACATCACAAGTTGAGTGCTGCCACATCACACATTGAGTGCTACAACATCACAAGTTGAGTGTTGCCACATCACACATTGAGTGCTGCCGCACTCCAAGTTGAGTCAAAGAAAATATTGCTGCAAAATTCATTTCTCCATATATCTCATAGTATGAAAATGAGTTTTTGACACAGTATGCTCAAATTCATACGAAATGTGTCAATATTAAGCATATAAGTGCAGATAATTTCACTAAAATATATATATTATTTTCTTGTAAAATTAGGAAACGGCTAATAATAAATGACTTACAAGGCCAGCAATTGGAGTTGGTAACCTGTTGATTCTACTGACAGAACCAGGCTGTAAACAGTTCAGTAGTCTAAGGATACATCAAAATCGTCAAAATATAACAATAATAATAACACTTCTGAGCAAGTGTTTAAATAACACTTCTGAGCATGTGTTTAAATAACACTTCTGAGCATGTGTTTAAGAGACATTGCATCTAAAACAATATTAAACACTCATATAACCTAGTCCAAAAGAGATTCTGAAGATGGATACAGATGGAGACTAACTCTGTCATGAAAACTGCACTGAGATGGACACCAGAGGGTAAACAAAAATGTGGAAGATACAAAATGACCTGGAGAAAGAAGAACAAGAGCTGAAAGAAATGAAACATAGCTGGAACACAATACAGTGGACGGCCAGGAATAGATAAGAATGATATGTATTTGCTCCTATCCTAAACACCAGCGGCACCAAAGGCTAGAGAGAGAGAGTGAGAAAGAATTATGTGTGCTGTCAGTGTGTCAGAATTATGTGTTCTGTCAGTGTGTCACAATTATGTGTTCTGTCAGTGTGTCAGAATTATGTGCTCTGTCAGTGTGTCAGAATTATGTGTGCTGTCAGTGTGTCAGAATTATGTGTGCTGTTAGAATTATGTGTTCTGTCAGTGTGTCAGAATTATGTGTGCTGTCAGTGCGTCAGAATTATGTGTGCTGTTAGAATTATGTGTGCTGTCAGTGTATCAGAATTATGTGTTCTGTCAGTGCGTCAGAATTATGTGTGCTGTCAGTGTGTTAGAATTATGTGTGCTGTCAGTGTCAGAATTATGTGTGCTGTCAGTGTCAGCATTATGTGTGCTGTCAGTGAGAGTTTTTATTTCTAATAAAGAACAGAATTTCTGGCATAAAATTTGCATTTTGTTAATGCTGTAGTAATTTTATGTTTTCTGAAGTGTAACAAAATATGAAAACTGAAATTTCTATTATATTCAATATAGTACTCCACAAAATATTACAGAATCTAGCTGAATTTTTCAGAATAATATTAAAATAGTATATATTCCATAATCTAAAATAGTATATAACATGTTAAATAATTTAAACTAAAATTTATTATATTATCTAAAAATTAAGTATACATTGCATTAGCTAAAGTAGTATACATAACATTAGCTAAAGTAGTATACCTTGCATATAAAAGAGCCTATACTGCAAAAGATGTATAAAAGTACCACATTTCCACACTGACTCTTACCTCTTCTTTGCCATCATGGCTGAATCGCAGCTTTAGAAGATCAACTATATTGTCTACCTACACATGAAGAGATTATATAATCTAGCCCAATTTGAAGAAAAGGTATAGCAATTAATTATTTAGGGATATGCTCTTTGCAGATAATAGAATTTTGGTGAAACACAAAGAAGTTCAAACTTCTAGTCCTCACGAATGCATTTGCAATCTTATCTTATCTTAACCACATTTGTCGTGAAGCGTCGTGGGGAGAGTTAGTTTTATATGTTGTGCCAGGTGTGTTGCGCTTAATGTTGTCAGTCCATGCTTTCGCAGGGACTCTGAGATGTTATCTATCCATCGTGTTCTTGGCCTGCCTCGTGCTCTGCACCCTGAGTGTCGATTATTGTAGGCACGTGATGGTAGTAAATGTGGTTCCATTCTCATTAGATGGTCGAACCACTTGATTCTTTGCTTCTCTATGTACTGTATGCATGATATAGTACCGATGATGCTTCTGATATTCTCGTTTCTCACTCTATCTCGCCTTGTAACGTTGACAGCTTTTCGTAGACATCTCATTTCACATGTTGTAATCTTTCTTGTGTCTTAGTCAGGGTCCATGTTTGGCACTGAGAGCAGAGAGTTGGAGTGCATTGCAATGTCCTGTCAAAAACTTGCACAACACTGAGAGAAAGAAGAACAATGTTGCATATATGTGTTTGTTATAATATTAATTGGAACAATACAGTTTAGATAAATGAGCATGAAGCAAGAATCTTTATCTAACTCACTCGCAAAGAAGGACACCATTTTCCAATGACTTTCTTGTGTCGTCAGAGTATTGTAAACTTTTCTTGGTTACTGCCTGCAAAGTACAGAGTGTGAAAGTATTCCAATATATCCAGACTAGTTATACCCACTGAAGGTGGCAAGTAAACAAGTTAAATATAAATAAGATTCAGATATTTGTCAATGGATGCCATCAACAGATTCTCAGACTGAGATGGTGTGATAGGGTTGCAAACATCACCTGTGGATAAGAACCGGAAAGGAACCCACGATAGCCCAGGTCAAGAGGAGAAAATGGCAGTGGGTTGGGCATACCCTACAGAAGACACAGTCGAGTGTCACTAGACAGGTACTTGAGTGGAACCCGCAAGAAAAATGAAAAAGAGGACGCCCTAAGCAGACCAGAAAACAAAGTCTTCTTGGGGAACTGAAGAGTGCTCGACTATCCTGGGAGACCATTAAGAAAACAGCCAGAGACAGAGAAGAGTGGCGTAATGTTGAGGCCCTATGCTCCACGAGGAGTGAAAAAGGAATAAGTAAGTATACCCACTGAAATATTCAAATATATCCAGTCTAGTCATGTCCATGGAAGTATTCCAAAGTATCCAGTCTAGTTATACCCATGGAAGTCTTACATGACATGTCCTGTTTATTTATGTCTATGAAAGTATTATGTTATATTATGCGATCGATGTCATGGCACATTGGGCATTCCCATTCGTGTTCTGTCCTCTGCAGCCATCCCAAAGTCCATTTGCTCACCGTACCCATGAGAAGTTGATTACTATATTTTCTCTCTCTACCACGAAGACGACACTGTCTGGCATGTCCAAACTTAACGCCTAATAATTCTCAAACTCTTCCAGAGTCTCTCTCTTTCTCTCTCTATCGTGATCATTCTTTTTTCTGCCATTTTGATCATTCTTATTTATATAAATAAATAGCTTTTGTCAAGAACGTTTTTACGTCACATCTTCAGTACCATTTGGAGCTCTGGTGCTTGTCCTTCGCGACATGTCCGATTTCAACCAGCGTTTACTGGTTCAATCTCCGTCAGCCTTTGACTGTCCCCAGCTGACATGCAAGGCCGCACGTTGCTATTTTCTTTTAGGGTAGCGACCCTTAGACAACCTATCCTCTTGGGTTGTTGAGCGTCATCTGCCCAGGTTACGGTCTTTTTTTAGACTACTTGGTTTGCCTACCGTCCAGTTTTGTGTACGATTTGCTCTGCTAGACTTTGATTGTCCCCAACCTAACTACAAGGCAGTAGTAGTTCCCTGCGAGCAGAAACACACACTGGATTCAAGCCTCTGCTGGGCTTTCCAGTTTTTCTGCACATTTATGTGGTCCGCTCACCCCTACGCTTGCCATGCCTCATTGCTCCACCATCAGCACCTTGCATGTCTGCCACCTGTGCATCGTCCACATGCCTGCCTGCTCTGCCCTGGTGCCTGCCCACCATGTCCATCAGTTCTCACCATGTCCATCAGTTCTCACCATGCTCACGTTTACTATGCCTCTAGACTGTCCGGCCACGGAGCTCAACTTAGGCCCCCACATCAGGACTTCGAGTTTCACCCCACGTGGGCCCACGTCTCCTCTCTGCTTGCACCTCTCATCCCTTTTTGTTTACTCGTTCAGCTTTTCCCATCGACCGGGAGAGACGTGCATTAATAGTCACTCTGGGATTCCGCTCGTCTGTGTTGCGAGCGGATCTCATCCAACGTGACTACGTCTGCATCACTACCTACACCAGAGTAGCTCTCCCTCGATCCCTACCCGCTTAGCCAGATAGGAACTAATGTCTGTTTTCAGGGTCACCATGTGGAGGTGGGGTAGGATCTTGATTAGTGCCAGCTCATTAATCCTGGCGCAACGTTACCCCTATGCGCCTTTGACCCCATTCCAGTGTCTGAGACTTGCTCATGTCACATAATTGAGAGCGTACTGCACTGATGATATCGGCTCTGTCCATACTTCTGCCCACTTGAGTCGGGGCATTGTTTGCAAGAAAGTCAGCACGCTCGTTACCCTGCACTCCAGCATGTCCAGATGTGTACAGCCGTCATTTTTTTTAGATGTGATCTCCGAATGATATCTACCCATTCCACACGCGTACTTCCAGATTCAAGACTGACACACAACATCCTCTGCACATGGAAATAAAGAGACAAAAGGAAACAGATTAAAAGAGGAAAATCTTGGATGAGTCAGGCCGAGGACTTTATTGAACAGGTGTGTATACTTGAAGACATTGATGTAATCATTTATACAGATGGTTCGTTGATTTGACATGTGTGGAGCTTGTGGGCTTTCACTGCTCAGGTCGAAGGGGATGCTGTGAAGGAAGAGAGTGGTGGTTTTGCCGTGACTACGAGCAGTTTCACTATGGAAATCATGGTGGTTACTAAAGCGATGGTTTGGCTGGAATCACAGACTTTTATCCATGCATGTTTTCTCAGTGACTCAATGAGTATGCTCAGGAAGATTGAAACAGGATGGGCTAGGAGACATTGGATGGAGTCGCTGAGGAGGTCTAAGCTGACAAAGATCAGTTTTATTTTTGTGCAAGGGCATGCAGGTGTAAGGAGGAATGAACGTGCGGATAGGCTTGCAGGTATGGCTTGCAGGTATGGCTTGCAGGTATGGCTTGCAGGTATGGCTTGAAGGTATGGCTTGCAGGTATGGCTTGCAGGTATGGCTGCTGTACAAAGCGGGCGAGCAATGGACCAGGCTGATATTATAAATTTCTTACGGGAGAGAGGACGTGTACATGATTCATGTAATAGTGGTGAATCTACAACACTAACCAGACTGCAAGAACTCCAAGTCAAGTGTGGTGTAGCTAGACAAGAACGCTATGCTGGTAGCCACAGACGAATAGTAAACCAACAAAGAACTGATGTTAGTCGCCACACGCTGATGGAAATACTGATGAGAGATCGGAGCACTTATGGACTAATTGGTCCAACGTGCAGTGATGATCCAACGACTAAACAAACAAACTAAACATCCAGATTCAATCATTTGAAACATATTCATTGAGTCTGATATGCTAATTGTATGGGTTATCTGTTGCTCAGTCAACCATGACAGAACCCTGGAGGCAGTGGTTTTTTCCATAGTCATGCTTGATGTTGTCTCGAAAGTGCTGCAGTCCTCATGAAGTGTGTGACCATTTCGTTGTGCTGAATAAGCCCATGATGATCTGGTTCCGCAGCTGACAGAGTTATCGGTGTAGATAATGATATCACCTGCATGGGAGTGCTGATCCACGAGTGCAAGAATCTCTGCATTGACGACGCCCTGGGCCTATTCTCTACAGCAGCGTCCAAGTGTACTGATAACCCTGGTGTAAGCAGAAACCGCTGCATTGTTCCAGGTGTCCTTTCCTGGACGATATCCGCAAAGAGTGGGGAAAGATGAAAGAGAAAGGAAAAAAGAAAGGGGAAAATATGAAAGTATTGTCAACGGATGTCTTCGCGGATTCTCAGACTGAGATGGTATGATAGTTACAAACATAGACCTGTGGATAAGAACCAGACAGGAACCCATGATGAACCAGGTCAAGAGGAGAAAATTGTGAAGGGTCAGGCATACCCTACGGAAGACACAGTCGAGTGTCACTAGACAAGCATTTGAGTGGAACCAGCAAGGAAAACGAAAAAAAAGGACGCCCAAATAGATCTGGAGATGAAGTCTTCTTGAGGAACTGAAGAGTGCTGAACTGTCCCAGGAGACCAAAATGAGGACAGCCAGAGACCGAGAAGAGTGAGGAACAACTGTTGAGGCCCTATGCTCCATGAGAAGCGGAGAGGAATAAGCAATTGCGGCGCGTGGTCATTTTTCTTGGTAGGGGCCAGACAATTTTAGGAAAAATCATGTTTTTTACTATTATTTGTCTATTCCGGGAAGTTATTCCCCCTTTTGAGAAAAGAATAAATGCTTCTGTTCTGCAACAGCTTGATATTAAAGAAAGTTGGCTATTCATCATCATCATGCTTCTGTTCTGCAACAGCTTGATATTAAAGAGAGTTGGCTATTCATCATCATCATGCTTCTGTTCTGCAACAGCTTGATTTAAGATTGGCTATTCATCATCATCAGCTTCTGTTCTGAAGTATTAGGAGTTAGCTATTCATCATCATCATCAAATAGCTTGTCCTGAGCAGAACTTTGCCACCCCAATAGTAATCCGGAATTTATCTCTCTCATATGCCAGATGTCCTGCCTCTACAGCCATCATCTCCAAACCATCAGTTACATTCCAAATCCACCTTCTCCGTGGTCCTCCACCTCTCACTGTCGGCATGCCTCCCTCCACGATGGTCCTCTCCACCCCCCCCAACCATGTCTCTTCATAAGTCCAAAATATATATCTCTCGATCCCCACTTAGACTGATATACAAGATTTTCCAATAAATTCTGCTGTGAAATTCTAAATTTTTTGTCTTATTCATGTGGAAATCTGTTCATGCAGCATTAGCATGGGTGTGCTTTGTCACATCTTTAGCGCCATTTGGAACTCTGGTACTTATTCTTCGACGATGTGTCCGGTTTTAGCCAGCGTTTACTGGGCTCGCTCTCCATCAGCCTTGGGCTGTCCCCAGTCAACCTGCAAGTTATCCAAAGCATCTCATTTCTCTCTTTCCCATCTGTAGCATCAGCCAGCTTTCTTTGACCCTGAGTTCCTTCTGCATAGATTCACTAGCTCTCCTCTCTATCCATGACACACAGAGGACTCCTCTGCAACATCCATATTCTTCTTCTTCTTGACGCTCCATATCGACCACCTGTCAACCACTCTGTCTGATTTATATGTGATCTGAGCCTAAGAGCGATTGTATGTTGTGCCAGTTATGCGCCTAAAAGTAGGCCAGCACATCCGATTTCTGCGTTGCTTTTTATTTACTAGGTAGCATCCTAGTGCCTACAATAGTCGCCTCTTATGATATGCATTGTAGGTTGCAGTGGTACTATTCTTTGCTACCCGTGCAGGCCCCGGCACCACACTGGTGCATCCATATTTAAAAGCACACATATGCTTTTCACTTCTTCATCAAATGTTCATGCCCCACACCCCCACGTTGGCTATTAAAGAACATAAAATCAAAGACAAATATTTCGGCCACATCAAATGACATGAGTGCCTAGATAAGATTTTTTTTTTAAAATATGTACCTGAATTGAACGCGAGTCACCCGCATTACAGACTATACATGCTTATCTATTCCACCAGCACGACATCGCATGTGTTGGTTGATTTTGTAATATATAATCTCTCTTTAAACTGACGGAGCACTGGGTGGAACATTATCTAGAGTTATATTCCACCCAAAATATTGTAACTGACATCGCGTTTGATGCAATTAAAGCTCTTCCGACCCTGAGCAATTTATACCAGATGCCCTGAGAGGCAGAAATCAGTATTGCAATTGACACCCTGGTAAATGGGAAAGAAACTGGAAAGGACGGCATCCCCCTGAAGTAATCAAATGTGCTAAACAAACTCTCCTGACCAGTCTGCATGAATTATTGTGCCTATGCTGGGAGGAGGGAGAAGTACCTCAGGACATGAGAGATGCAAACATCATCACCTTGTATAAAAATAAAGGTGATCGTATGACTGTAACAACTACCGTGGTATCTCGTTGCTCAGCATCGTGGGAAGGTCTTCAAGCGTAGTACTAAATAGGTTACAAAGTCTAGCAAACCAAGTATGCCAAGAGTCACAATGTGGATTTAGATCCAACAGATCCACTATCGACATGTTATTCTCCTTGAGATAACTGCAGGAGAAATGTTGCGAATAAAGAATGCCACTGTACATTGCCTTCATAGATCTAACAAAGGCATTTGACCTAGTGAGTAGAGTTGGCCTCTTCAAGCTTTTGGAAAAATCGGCTGCACTCCTATATTGCTTAAAATCATATCATTCCATAACAACATGAAGGGTACAGTGATGTTTGATGGGGCCTCCTCCAGCGCTTTTCCTATCAACAGCGGCGTCAAGCAGGGGTGTGTACTTGCACCCATACTCTTTGGCATATTTTTCTCCTTACTTCTCTCCCATGCTTTTGAATCCGCCGAAGAAGGAATACTTCTCCACACAAGATCAGATGGAAAATTGTTCAACATGGCGTGACTCAAAGCAAAGACCAAAGAGTCACCATCAGGGAACTTCTGTTTGACAATGATGCAGCATTAACATCACACACAGAGGAAGGGCTACAACACCTCATGGACAAATTTGCTGCAGCATCAAATGAATTCGGCCTGACCATCAGCCTGAACAAAAAACAATTATAATGTTCCAGGATATTAGCAGAGCCCCATCTATCAACATTGGTAGTCATACGCTTGAAGTAGTCAACACCTTTACATAACTTGGCTCTGTCATCAGCAGCAACCTCTCCCTCGATGATGAAATTAGTAGTCACATTGGGAAGACCTCCACTGCTATGTTTAAATTAGCAAAGCGTGTATGGGAAAACAGATATTAAACGCTAAAAAAACGCTATGGGAAAACAGGGCACTCACAAGAAACACCAAGACACAAGTATATAAGGCTAGTGTTTTCAGCACTCTGCTGTATGGTAGTGAGACATGGACCACATATGCTAGACAAGAACATCGCCTCAACACCTTCCACATGCGCTGTCTCAGGCAAATATACAACATCCGATGGCAAGACCACATCTCCAATATAGAAGTCCTGGACAGTGCTGGCATTCCAAGCATGTACACCTTGCTGAGTCAGTGACGTCTGAGATGGCTGGGACATGTGTGCCGTATGAGCGATGATAGAATCCCAAAGAACATTATATATGCTCAACTCGCATCTGGTGCTAGACAGCATGGGCGCCCATTATTATGCTTCGTTGACACCTGCAAGCGTGATCTAACTTCATGCGACATAGACAAAGAACACTGGGAGCAGCTGGCCAAAGACAGGCAAGCATGGCGAGCGGCAGTAAGGGGCGGCTCAAAAAGAAAGGAAGAAAAACAACATCACATGTGGAGGCAAAAGAGAGTGCAGAGAGAACATCCTATGTATCAGCTTGTCTCTAGTTTTACCTGCAGCAACTGTGGCAAGGATTGCCAATCCAGAATAGGTCATTACAGCCACAAGAAATGTTGTGATTCAGCGCAGAACATACTACGTGAAGCAAGATCTATTGTCTCCTGAGACAAAGAGGCCAATGATGATGAATCTCCCTTCGTAAACTTGTCAGCTTACACAATGAAAGTGAAAGTACATTGTCGTAGACAAATGTATATTGATGGAATCGGCGATTACCTTAAACTATTCTATGATGATTAGCAACTTATTTCTATTATTTTCTATAATTGTATACTATTTTTATATATAATTCGTGATTCAATCAATAATTAAAAGGACTATTTAATCATGAAAGGAGTAGACGGTGTAAGAATACATTTAGTTACTGGATGAATGAAAATGACGTCATTGTTTTGACAAATCATTGCAGGCAGACGTCAAAGGTCAAAGATCGCAATGTTACATCGTAGATAGGTACATTTTAAAAATGAACTGCTAAAAAAAAAAATAATGCGCTGCAATATACTTGACTGTATTCAGATTGTATATAATTGGTTTTTTTTATATTTTATATATTATTATGCTTATTATATTATTACATGATGGCTGCAGAGGCAGGACATCTGTCCTATGAGAGAGATTCCGGAGGACTGTTGGGGTGGCAGAGTTCTGCTCAGGACAAGCTATTTGATGATGATGATGATGATGATTAGATTATTATGATATAATATTTATATTTTAGTATTATATATTCAACCTTCAAAGCTAGTCAGTGTCAAGTTAAAAGTAATATTTATGAAGAAATAATTTATAAAATAATAAGTACACGTTATTCATTTTTGGTTGGGGGTCTTACTGGCCTTAATGATCAGGAGCTTATACTAAGTAGGGAGGAAAGATGCTAAACTTGAGATTTCAGACTGTGTGATGCTTTAGCGTTATATATCAACTTTCAAAGCTAATCATTATCACGTTGAAAGTAATAATTATGAACAAATAATTTCTAAAATTAATAAGTACACGTTACTCAACATTTTTGGTGGGGCCGGGCCTCACTGGCCCTTAATGACGAGCTGCCCCTGGGAATAAGTAAGTATGAAAGTATTGTCCATTGTCTTTCCCCAGGTGGATGATGGAATTGATTGTCCCCTCTTGCCATTAAGCGTAGGGGTGGGAGCTTTAATTTGCATTCCAAGGTCAGATGAAACACCTTTGTTGTGTTATATCCACATTTATTTAGGACAGTCTTGATATTGTCTATCCATCTTTTCTTGGTCTTCCCTTGGCTCTAGTACCTGATCTATTTTTAATGTATGATGTTATTGGTGGTTGGTTGGATAAATATTTACCAAGTAAATAAACCTTGAAAAATCATTTATCAGTATATTAAGCGGACATGATGGTCGCACAACCTTATGGCCAATGGTACATATAGAACAAGACTCACTGAAAAAAATTTGTACAAATTAAAAATCCATGGTCAAGCAAATCCTCACAAAATAAGGAAACCAAAATATGTAAAAACTAAGATATTACCTGACAAGTGTATTGTAAGTACCGCACCAAACAATAATAACAAAATCAAGAAGGCTCCGGCCCTTCACTTATCAAACTGGAACATAAGAACAATGTGTCCTGGCCGAAGATCTGAATGTCCGAAGATCTTACACAGATAAAGGACATTAGGAAAGCTGCAGTAATTAACAATGAGCTGAAACGACGGAGTGGATATTACATCCATAGACGTCCACATAAATCTTTTTTGTGAGAGGGAGGGGGAATAAATATTAATTAAATTGTAGTTGGTGGTTTACTAAGTGGAAATGAAGTTTACCAGATTTTAATTGTCGGCTCCGTGTATAAAAATATAAACTTCTTATAAATGTTTACGTCACAGCTAGTTAGCAACAGTCAATCACATATTTCTCTACCTATCATGTTAAAAACTTCTTATAAATGTTTACGTCACAGCTAGTTAGCAAGTCAATCACATATCTATACCTCTATAATATAAAGAATTGATAGAATGGTGTGGAGTGAACAGACAGTTTGTGTCAGACCTCTATAATATAAAGAGTTTATAGAATGGTGTGATATTTTAACTGGCAAACTACTCAGTATTTTGTTCTTTACTTTTCTCCAATCCTGTTTTGCCTCACACCATCAGGATAAGAAGAGATTTCTAGAGTGGGCTTTTGTGTGCGCTTCATAAATAGTGTCTTTCGTCACCTCTGTTATCTCTGAGATCCATCTTTTGCGTGGCTGGCCTTTTGCTTTGTATCCATTGTATATTGAAAAGAACAACATACTAAATATGCAAAGAGATTGATTAATCAACATCGAACTGGTGTGTTGGGCTGCTGGATTTGCTGAAGCGGAGATCAGAGCACCTATGGACATATCCGGAGTTCTATGATGATGATAGTCGTCATATAACTGATCATTGTATCGGAGCAGCATTGCTTTTTGAGGTGCACTGCACTCTCTGTTGGTAATCTGCTTATGTGGCCGAACCATTTAATTTGTTGTTTCTTGATGAAGTTCAGTACTGATGTTGTACCCACTTTTTTCTGATGTCTTCATTTCTAAGCCGGTCTCTTCTTATTACCCCCAGCATTCTGTGTAGACACTTCATCTCTGTCCTGACTAGTTTTCTACTCAGTAGTCTACTGTATTCAGAGTGGAAGTAGAAACAGACCAGGGGAAAAAAGCCCAAATAGAATTGTGTGCTGCTTTTCTGTGTACTGCTGCTGATCAACGTCGCGCCCGGGTGGTTACCGGGGCCCAAATTTGGGGTGTAAAGAATAGAACCAGTGTTACCTGCCACGCATGTCGTAAAAGGCGACTAAGGAGGTTTGACTAAAATCGGATGCATATGTCCTAAACGTGTAGAAGTCTATGCGTTTAGGGGCCTACAAACCAATGTGCAACGTGTACACGTTCTTGGCAAAGATCAAACAAATCACAAAGAGTGATTAAAATTGGTCGTAAAGAACGAACGCAAAGAAGAAATGGTCAACGTCTACATTCGAAAGAAGAAATGGAGACACGTCACACAGTCAGAATTATTGCTTATGCATTAAGGACTGTGCCTGAAAGTTGATCTTACACGGTTGGGAACCACTGTTCAACCTGTTGTCAGTGTTGTACGAACATCACAAAAAGTTATTTGTATGTCCAAGTTGTTGACGCTATTAAATAACCGAAATGTATGAAATTAATTTACCTGTATTTACCTTAGATTCAAACGGCAGTTGTAACAAATGGTTCTTACCTGTATCCATCTCTCACTTTCGTGCAGTGCAAGTTCAGTAAAAAATTCAGACTCCTCGTCTTCTCTAAATCTGAAATTAAATTCTTCATCCAGCTTATGGCTGTCTGCCATTGTTGTTAGTTTTGTTTTGGACACAGACCGTTAACCAACGTAATAGTGCTAAGGTATTAAGTACACCACCGCTAGGCTAAATCTAAACCGGTACGCATAGGATAAATATTCCCTGTTCTCTTATCTCGGACACACAAAATAGAAATCACTCAGAATTCCATCACAACTTTCAAAGTTATCACAAATGTATTGTATACATCCACGAAATACATGAGGGACCACGGTACTAGCAAGGAAGTTATGTATGAAAGGTGCTTTACGCCAGCTTTACACATAAACTGTCACCCCGGAAATATGTTCACTTTACACTGGCCCTGGCCAGTAAGTTGTTTCATCTAGTCATTTCCTATTTGAGTGTTATATACAGTAAATGCTAGAAGTATGAATCACTATAGATAGAGACGGTGGAGAGGTAAACTGGGAAACACGAAAACAGACTATCCCTGGCTTGAGTTCATGAATGAGACCTAACGACACTCGTACCACAGAAACCCACTTCATTCTAGGCTACGGGCCTAGCCTGAAACAACACCAACGTTTACTCTAGCGATAATAATAATAAACAGTCTGTGTACTGTCACGCGTACTCGTGACTTGGATACCGACACCTTGCAGAGCAGAAAGATAATTATTTATACTTATTAGAATGCTTGCATTTGGTGACAATAAAATATATCATGAAATATGATGTCATTTTTACATTCAGAAAGCATTGGAATTTAAGATCATGGTATTGATCTGGTAAAATTGATGGTGTCTCTCATCCGTGTGTGGAATAACTGCGGTGTTCTGAAATAACCATTACTTATTAGAATGCTTGTATTTGGTGACAATAAAATATTTCATGAAATACGGTGTAATTTTTACATTTAGAAAGCATTGGAATTTATGGTATCTGGGAAGCTTACTTCGAACAGGGAGTGCGGGCTACTACATTCGGCATACTATCAAAGCGAGCGTGGGAAAACAAAAAATTGACATTGCAGACGAAGACTCAAATATATCGAGCCTGTGTAATTAGTTCTTTACTATATGGCTCAGAAACATGGACAGCCTACTCAAGACACGAGAGGAGACTTAACATCTTTCACCTTCGATGTCTCCGCAAGATTATGAACATCAGGTGGTACGACAAGATAACCAACTCTGAAGTACTGCAACGTGCAAATCTGCCTTCCATCATGGGCATGCTCAGCAGTAGACGACTAAGATGGCTGGGACATGTGAGAAGAATGGAAACTTATCGCATACCAAAACAAATGTTGTTCTGTGAACTTTCGGAGGAAAAGAGGCACCAGGGCAGACCACTGCTCAGATATAAAGATGTCTGCAAAACCTCAATGAAAAACTTTTCTATAGATCCCAGCACATGGGAGGGACTAGCAGATGACAGAGTTGTGTGGAAAGCCAAATTACGGAAGGGCGCAGAGTCTTTTGAGAAGAGACTTATGTACGAGCTGAACAACAAGAGAGAAAAGCGAAAACTCAGAAGTTGTCACAGTAAAACACTTGCCTATTGACCGTCTGTAAAGATGAAAAGGGCCATATATATATATATACTTCGAACAAAGGAAAGTGTATCGTGGTGGAACAAATCCATGCATATCCAGATACTCGAATAGAGACTGGGGAACGTTAGTCCGAAACTTAATGATATTCTATCTTCTGATGAGTGTTTTATCAATTTTTCTGTAAATCGTATTCTGTGGGATTGAATTTTAGTGTTCATGTCTTGTAGTGAAAGTTTTCCTATTTACTTGATTTTTTTTTATCTGAGTTTTCGTTTTCATGGCTGCTATCGGGCTGAGAAGAATGAAACTGATCATGCATTTCTGTTATAGCATTTGCGCTGAGGAAGACAGAACCCGGGAAACGTAAGTCCGATATAAACTTAGCTCCGAGGAACAGATAACGGGCCAGACCATACCACACTAGGGAAACTAGACAAAGACTTAGAGAGAGAGAGAGGGGGATGGGTCAAAGATGGTGAGGAGGGTTACTAGGGGTTTGATTGGCGGGGAGAGGGGGTGGATGGGGATCTGGTTGGGGGAAGGGGGTGGGGGTTTGGTTGGGGGGTTAAGAATAGGAAATAAAAATAGTTTATAGTAGTTTATAATAGTTTAAGTAGTTCAAACAAAAAATAGCTAGAATAGAAGCACTGGTCTTAGTCTATCCCTAACACTGTCATCGATTACTAGAGCTCACCCATTATGTAGACCTCCACAGACCGCCAGCCAGACTACAGACAGTCCAGCATCCGAAGACGTGAGAATGACAGAACGCAAAACACCAAATACCCTTTCCAGATCCTACACGAGTGACCCACAGTCCACCTAGAGAACAGGCACACCTAGGCAGTAGACTTCCACAGACACCCCAGCACCCGACATGAGAAAGCCAGTCAGCCAAGAACACACATACCAAATGTCCTTATTAGGACAACAACACAGAACAAGACCCACTGTCCTTATTAGGACAAATACTGAACAAGACCCAATGTCCTTTTAGGACAAACACTGAACAAGACCCAATGTACTTATTAGGACAAACACTGAACAAGACCCAATGTCCTTATTAGGACAAACACTGAACAAGACCCAATGTCCTTTTTAGGACAAACACTGAACAAAACCCAATGTCCTTTTTAGGACAAACACTGAACAAGACCCAATGTCCTTTTTAGGACACACACTGAACAAGACGCAATGTCCTTTTTAGGACAAACACAGATCACGACACAATAACACACAGTCCATACCAGGACAAGTCCCAGGCCACATGGCCACACCAAGAAAAAGGCCAATACGCTCTGATATAACCAAAAAGACATAGGTCTTAGGTTGAAAGGGCGTGCCTCGGCCACATAGAGGCTTAACCCACCAACTAACAACAACAACAACAGATAACGGGGCCGGAGAGCAAGTTAGAATCACAGGACAAGAGGAGTACAAATAGCAGCATGCCTACGCAGCTGCCACCTATATATGTTTAGAAGTACAAGACACGGAGGTTAGAGCTGGCAGAGAATATACATACTTGATGGAAATATAGATATTCACTCGCAGTTTCAGAACCACCATCAGAGAACCGATGCATGCTTAGAGAAGTTTGAGAACTAGAAGAAACCAGAGTAAACAGAAGTGTACGAATTTCGAGGAGTTCTAGATGAGATGACATTCAGACGAGATGCCGTAATGCTACATTATATGACTGGAGGCTGCATTCTCATTATTCTACTAGCGTCACTTGAAGTTAGAATGAAGAGAACAGTGACACATGTATAGTTTGTCTGGTTCTATAACCTTGATGGATAAAAAGTGTCTTTACTAGTTGACGACTACTAAATATTATCTCCAACTAGTAGACAATGATGCAAGTACTGATGATGCAAGTGCTGATGATGAAGTGACAACTACTAAATATTATCTCCAACTAGTAGACGATGATGCAAGTGCTGATGGTGAAGTGACGACTACTAAATATTATCTCCAACCAGTAGACGATGATGCAAGTGCTGATGATGCAAGTGCTGATGATGAAGTGACGACTACTAAATATTATCTCCAACTAGTAGACGATGATGCAAGTGCTGATGGTGAAGTGACGACTACTAAATATTATCTCCAACTAGTAGACGATGATGCAAGTGCTGATGATGCAAGTGCTGATGGTGAAGTGACGACTACTAAATATTATCTCCAACCAGTAGACGATGATGCAAGTGCTGATGGTGAAGTGACGACTACTAAATATTATCTCCAACTAGTAGACGATGATGCAAGTGCTGATGGTGAAGTGACGACTACTAAATATTATCTCCAACCAGTAGACGATGATGCAAGTGCTGATGATGCAAGTGCTGATGGTGAAGTGACGACTACTAAATATTATCTCCAACCAGTAGACGATGATGCAAGTGCTGATGATGCAAGTGCTGATGGTGAAGTGACGACTACTAAATATTATCTCCAACTAGTAGACGATGATGCAAGTGCTGATGATGAAGTGACGACTACTAAATATTATCTCCAACCAGTAGACGATGATGCAAGTGCTGATGATGCAAGTGCTGATGGTGAAGTGACGACTACTAAATATTATCTCCAACTAGTAGACGATGATGCAAGTGCTGATGATGAAGTGACGACTACTAAATATTATCTCCAACCAGTAGACGATGATGCAAGTGCTGATGATGCAAGTACTGATGGTGAAGTGACGACTACTAAATATTATCTCCAACCAGTAGACGATGATGCAAGTGCTGATGATGCAAGTGCTGATGGTGAAGTAACGACTACTAAATATTATCTCCAACCAGTAGACGATGATGCAAGTGCTGATGATGCAAGTGCTGATGGTGAAGTGACGACTACTAAATATTATCTCCAACCAGTAGACGATGATACAAGTGCTGATGATGCAAGTGCTGATGATGCAAGTGCTGATGATGCAAGTGCTGATGATGCAAGTGACAGAGTGCAAATGAAATGAGAAGCGGACAGCTATAACACGTTGTTAATTTAATTAACACATTTCCAATGTAGACAGTCTTGTTTTTGGGAATCTAGATAATTGAACATTTTTGAAGAATTTAAATGGCTGGGGTTTCTATATTTTAACAAGAAGGTCAACGAATTTGAAGGTAGTTGAGATCACAGCGAACTCTGTGAGATTCCCATTCTTGTGTTGTTATTTTGTGTGTGAGCAAGTTTTGTTACAATATTTATCATCTCGGTACTCTGGAACTGAATGGGTGCAATAACACTTGAAATGAACTTCGGGCATAGGGTAGTAATTGTCATACAATTTGCTTAGTAGCAGAAAAAAAAACATTTCATTTTTTTCCGAGGCCATATTGCATATTGAGAAATGTGACTAACCTGGAGAGTTTACCTTGAACAGAGGATAATATCATTTGGGTAAGATATATATATATATATATACGGAGAGAGAGAGAGAAACAATCTAATGAAGACACCTATAACAAGTAATGCAAATATCATGTTGGAACCGTCTTCTCTTCTTCCATCTTCTCTCTGATCTTGTTTTGCAAAACAGCTTCAGGATAAGAAGAGATTTCTAGAACGGGATTTTGTGTACGCTTCATAAATAGTTTTTTTCGTCGCTTCTGTTATCTCTGAGGTCTACCTTTTGCGTGGACAGCCACGCCTGGCAAGATCCAGAAACGGTTGACTACAAGATTAGAGGAAATCAGATATAAGGGCTTCAAATCGACACAGTGTATTTCGGGTGTATTTTATTGTCATGGTCACGCAGAGGTCCGCAGTATAGGCAATACTGGCATGTTGCTTTTTAAATAGTGTATAAACATGTTGGTTTTAACAACAGGTAAAATTCAGGGAAAGAGAGATCTCGGAAGACAGAGGGAGAAGATGCTGGATTGCCTGACAACATGGTTCAACACTAGATCGACGTCAGAACTGATTACGTGCACCAAGCAGAGAGAGTTGTGGAGAGACATGACCGTCTACGCCAGCACAATGGCACTTCAGATGAGATAGTGAACAAGTGAGTGTCTGTAGCTCAAGCGGTAGTGAGTTCGATCACGAACCCAGGAGTACCTGGTTCGAACCCCACGGTGGGCAAGTTTGGAAGCAAATTCGTTTCCGTGGGATTTTACAAAAGGTAAAAATAGACCTCACCGTTCAGAAAGAAATGGTAAACTACTGAACGTGTAAGTTGTGCGTAGAAAATCAACGACTCGTTTACTGTAGTTGATGGCTACGTCCTTTAGGATATGCCACGATTTTCATTTTCATAGGGAACCAACAATATTTTAATGAGTGGGGCATGCTGTAATGTCTCTCTAGGATTACGTGTTCTTTACGATACTAACTCATGGATCATCAAGCTAGTGATTCTTAAACTGTAGAGATTTTGACTTGAATCTGTAGGCCTACAGTATGTTGACAGAGATGAATTTGAGAACCAATCCAACAAAGGTGTTATTTACAAGCTACAGAAGCTGAAAGCATGTAGAGCGTTTACTGCTTCCTGAATGAGACTGGGCATACTGAATAAAGGGGAGCAAAAAAACTTCGAAAGAAAAGCGGCCACAGAAGAGTACATAGAATCCGAGTACCCTGAAAAAAGTGGACGCACGTGTATACTGACGGATCGGCCAAAAACGCAATCAGCGATGGCGGAGGAGGAATAGAGCTTAAACTCCCAAAGAAAGTGAAGTCACGAAAGCGATTGCCACAGGCAAATACTCGAATAACTACCGAGCAGAGGCTGAGGCAATAAAAGCTGCGGCCGAAATGATCCTAGAGAGAATAGGCACCGCTCACAACAAGGTCGTGATATTCATCGATGCTCTATCGGTCATCACGGCACTCAAAAGTGTTTGCAAAACAGAGCTGAATGAGCTCAAAACGGCCCTCGATGAACTAATGCGCTCACTCAAACGCACCGTCATTCAGTGGATACCATCACACTGTAGCGTAAGGGGAAACGAAGCAGCCGACAAACTAGCCAAAGAAGGTGGGCGACTACCTCAGACTGATCTCGATATCTGTTATGAGGAAGCCAAAACAAACATCGGCTCGCACTATAGAAACAAATGGACAAAAGACCATCCTCAGTATACCAACAGCGACGGATACTATGGTCTCTCTCGTAGTGAACAAGTTGCCATACTTCGCCTCCGTACCGGACATAACAAGCTCCGAGCCCACATGTTCCACAAATTTAAGATTGGCACAACTAGCCTGTGCCCCTGCAAAAAGGCGGACATGACGGCAGAACACGTTCTGCAAGACTGTCAACGGTTAGCAGGTATAAGAAAAAAACATGGCCCCATAACACAGAGCTTCGCGAGAAGCTGTACGGAGGAACAGAGTCCCTTAAAACCACGGTAAAATTCATGATAAAAGTTGGTCCATCAGTCTAGGCCGGGTAAGCAAGAGAGAGAGAGAGAGAGAGAGAGAGAGAGAGAGAGAGAGAGAGAATGAGACTGGGCACAATAAACGTCTGAAAGATTATCTGTTGTTTCTTCTAATGTGTTCCTATGACTATGTTTGTCATGTTTTGACACTCAAGTGTGAGGAGTAGCGTTACAGGGTTGCAGTGCCGGATTACGCCAGCACGGGGCCTGTAGTAAATTTTAGCGCTGGGCCCTAGGTTTTGTATGATAATAAATCACAACTTTTACAAACAAACTTGTCTCGATTTAATGTGAGCAAATTTAGAGATAAAACTAGTCAAATCAATTTCTCTAAGTAAATTACATTCAATGTTCATTAAGGTGAGGTTATTTAGACGATCTTGTCCCATCATGTTCTTTAACTCACTTTTATAAGCTTTAATGTTGAAAAAGAACGTTCTCCGCTGCAGTTAGTAATCATTAAAGACGAGTAAATTCGTAAGACTATTTCTACATTTGGGAAACACGATTCTAATGAATTTTCCATTATAAGTTTATAAAATTGCACTTCAACAAACTGCACAAGTTCATCGCCTAGGCTTTCTTCCAAATGCTCTTGATAAGAGCTGACAATATTTGGAGTTCTTTTCAAGATCTATTCTGCTGTAAGAGATTTTAACTGCCGAAGTATTCCAAATACGCCAGTCACTCTATGGTACGCTTCCATGCGTTTAGCTAAGGTAGACAGTACATTATCAATTATGACAATAAACACCTGACTATCACATTTTTGTTTGGGTGTTTAATTTTCTACAACTTCATCGTGCGTTGTAGAGCCGCTGAAATTGTCGTACTTTGTATTTCGCTTGCGTTGTCTTGAAGTTTGTTGCTGATATTCTTCACAGTCAGTCAGGATTTTGGCTTTGGCCTCAATATCTGAAAATGTAGGCCGCATTGCTTGAACGTACCCGTGTAACGATTCATAAAGGGCATATCCCGTGTTAAGGTCTTGATCAGGTGACTGTAATGAAGCGCTAGACGCTTGCAAGTGTTCTAGTATTCCGTTCCATAAAATGGTCATTATTCCTGTTTCCAACTTACTCATCTCCAAAACTAGCCCATACGCTTGATTACGACACTCTACCTTTAGATCCATGTTATTTGAGATGTCATCCAAAACTTGTTTGATAGTGATAAAACCCACATAAAAGTGCATTTATTGCATCAGCTCGGGCAGACCACCTGGTGTCCACCAGTCTTTTCAAAGTCGGGAGTTTTTAACCTGCATCTTCCAGTCATCAATAAATACAGAACGGGAGTTGTTAGCCTAAACACACTGAGATACATGCTTGGGAGGAGATCGGAGCAATTATGGACATGTCCGATGTGCGATGAAGATGATCCTCAAATGAACAATGAACAATCTTCCAGTGCTTTTATAAGAATACCCCATCGATAGGTAGAAGCCGAAAAGAATGTAAAGAGGATTTCAACAAAATCGAAAAATGGAAGCTTCTATACAACATTCTGCAGCACACTTAGCAGCCAAATTCAGGGAATGTCCAAAGCAGGGTGCATTCTGCGTACTTATTTGTTTCCTTAATGCGTGTTTGTAAGCCGTGGTATTTCCCACTCATGTTGCTGGCATTGTCATAGCTTTGACCACGACAGTCTTTGATATCAATGTCATTTTCTTTAAAAATCAAGTAAACTTTGGGCGAGTTGTTCAGCAGAATGACCTTCCATATCCAAGAACTTCACAAACCTTTCCACTGGTCCAGATGGTAACACATAGCGTACTATTAGAGTGAGTTGGTCTACATGAGAAATGTCTGGAGTAGAGTCCAGTGATACTGAATAGTATTTGCATTTCTTAATTTTAAAAATAATATGATCCAGTAAGCTTAACGCAATTAGATGGATCAATTCCTCACATGTTGTTTTTGATAAGTATGATGTATGTCCCTTTCCTTTATTTGCATAAGTATTTATATGCTGAGCCAGAAACATGTCAAATTTGGCTATTAATTCCAACAAACCTAAATAATTTCCATTATTAGGTGAACCAATAGTTTCATTACTACCCCGAAATGCGACATCGTTCTTCTAAAAATTAGATAACTAAAGTGATTCGCTTTTAAAGTGACCGCCAATATTTTTGTTCGGTCTCAATTTGGCTTACAAGTTGAGAATCAGCACGTGCGTCCTTCTTTTTGCAAACTAACAGTGAAATTATCTTTTGTCTATTGGAGGTGCTTTCTTCATGTCTTTCCAACAAATTATTTGCGTTTTTCCAGTCGTCAAATCCTTCTTTCGTAAACCGTGACCAACAGCCTGAATCAGTAACTTTGCAAACAAAACAGTAAAGTCCTTTAGTTTCTGAATAACACAACCAATCTCTCACATGAGTTTTGTTTGTTGGTTTATGTGTATATGTGAAAAACGACTTTCGACAAAATCGTGGATTGTTTTCTTTATCGTATGTTTTTTTTAAGACATGAAATCACTGTTCATATGTTGCACTGCGCTACTTCCTTTAATAATCCAATAATCTCGATTGAAGTTGATTGGCCATTCACCAATATTGTTGGAGTACATTTCACTTTCGTTGTGTTTTTGGCTTGTAGAAGATGTTGCTACATTGGAAGCATGCGCTCTGCTTTTTGCCTCTCTTTGGCTTGAAGATGATATGGCTAAATTAGGAGGACTTGCATTACGATCGACTTCAATTTGTCTTGTGGAAAATGTGGCTATATCGTGAAGAGTAGCTGATCTTAATGGTAATATTGGTAATGATGATTCTTCTATAGCACTGCCTTCATCTACTACACAGGGAGATGCGACTTCTGTATTTTCTGCTTCATTTCTTTGGATTCAGCGCCATCACACACGGCACTAAAAAATTCAGACAGCTTGCGTGTTTTTGATATAACATCTTGGTTATTTTTTCCGTTTCATCTCTGTCACATAGGCGCTGGGCCCCCAGAAGCGCGGGGCCCGTAGCATTTACTACTTCTGCTACTAGGCTAATCCGGCGCTGCAAGGTTGTTATTTTCACTCTTTGCATTTTGTGTCAATGAAGAAGTCCTTTTAATATCGATACTTTGGATCTGTTCATTTTTCTATTTATCATCATCCGTACTTCTTATGTCACATAGTTATTTATGTCGAGTTTCATGATTAGACAACACACAATAAGTAAAACGGATAGTATGAAGTATCACCACATACATTAGTTATCTGATCACATATGTATTTATTTATATGTGTGTTTGTGTGTGTAAGTGTGTGTGAGTTTATTTATCGGTCACATCTAGGTAAAAATGTCTGTCTCTGTTTAACTTGTAAAACAAAGCAATGGGTTTTGTACAAAATTAATATGTGACATTAAACGCGAGAATCGTGTAGACATCTGACTTCTCAGCAAGTGAGTAAATTCAGATATATGGAAACATTCATAACTGAGAATGAAAGATGCATAACATGCAGTGGCAGACTTCAAGAAAAGAAAAAAGATGATATCATAAACCTCGCTGGCATTGAACATTAGAATGAATTATTTAAGTTTTAATCAAACACAAAACCCAAACTGCGTTATTAAATATATCAATCATACACAATGAATAGCAAAAAAAAAGAAAAGATACTGTGCAGAGATGTGGCTCCAGAGAATACTGTAAAACATAATATGGACAACCAGAGTATATAAAAAAAATGTTACAATAGAACGAAAGTAAACCGCAACATCCATTGATCGATCACACAGTCAGAAAAACATCTCTCAATAAAGAGAACAAAAGTCAAGCAACAAGGCGTAGGGTGACATTGAAAAACTAAAAGGCGAAGAAATGTTGCCAGCGCCTCCCAAACAAAAGGTCTGCCAATATATGACAGAATACGATCGTCCAAAGTACACTGTTAATGACAACTCTTGTCATCACAGTAGCGAAACTATGAATTAGATGTCTGTGCTAGTGGAAGAGTTGTAGCGAAACTGTGAATTTGATGTCTGTGCTAGTGGAAGAGTTGCAACGAAACTGTCAATTAGATGTCTGTGCTAGTGGAAGAGTAGCAGCGAAACTGTCAATTAGATGTCTGTGCTAGTGGAAGAGTTGTAGCGAAACTGTGAATTAGATGTCTGTGCTAGTGGAAGAGTAGCAGCAAAACTGTGAATTAGATGTCTGTGTTAGTGGAAGAGTAGCAGCGAAACTTTGAATTAGATGTCTGTGCTAGTGGAAGAGTAGCAGCGAAACTGTGAATTAGATGTCTGTGCTAGTGGAAGAGTAGCAGCAAAACTGTGAATTAGATGTCTGTGCTAGTGGAAGAGTAGTAGCGAAACTGTGAATTAGATGTCTGTGCTAGTGGAAGAGTTGTAGCGAAACTGTGAATTCGATTTCTGTGCTAGTGGAAGAGTTGTAGCGAAACTGTGAATTAGATGTCTGTGCTAGTGGAAGAGTAGCAGCAAGGCACGAACTTAGCATAACAATTAAAACTTCATTAGTCAACAATAATATAAAATCACAGAAGGCAAAGCACTCTGAGAATTGGCAACTTAAAGATGTACACACGTACAATTATGTACATAACATTACCTACGTTTGTTATATATATTATTATTATTATTATTATATATAGATATATATCATCATCATCATTGGCCTCTTTTTCTCAGGAGACAATAGGTGTTGCGTCAGGCAGTATGTTCTGCGCTGAATCACGTTTCTTGTGGCTGTAATGGCCTATTCTGGAGTGGTAATCCTTGCCACAGTTGCTGCAAGTAAAACTGGAGACTGGAGCTGATACATAGGATGTTCTCGCTGCACTCTGTGCTCTCTTTTGCCTCCACATGTGATGTTGTTTTTCTTCTTTTCTTTTTGAGCCGCCCCTCACAGACGCTCGCCATGTTTGCATGTCTTTGACCAGCCGCTCCCAGTGTTTTTTGTCTATGCCGTATGAAGTTAGATCACGCTTGCAGGTGTCAACGAAGCGTAATAATGGGCGCCCATGCTGTCTAGCACCAGATGCGAGTTGAGCATATATAATGTTCTTTGGGATTCTATCATCGCTCATATGGCACACATGTCCCAGCCATCTCAGACGTCAATGACTCAGCAAGGTGTACATGCTTGGAATGCCAGCACTGTCCAGGACTTCTATATTGGAGATGTGGTCTTGCCATCGGGTGTTATATATTCGTCTGAGACAGCGCATGTGGAAGGTGTTGAGGCGATGTTCTTGTCTAGCATATGTGGTCCAGGTCTCACTACCATACAGTAGAGTGCTGAGAACATAAGCCTTATATACTTGTGTCTTGATGTTTCTTGTGAGTGCCCTGTTTTCCCATACACGCTTTGCTAATTTAAACATAGCAGTGGAGGCCTTTCCAATGCGACTACTAATTTCATCATCGAGGGAGAGGTTGCTGCTGGTGACAGAGCCAAGGTATGTAAAGGTGTTGACTACTTCAAGCGTATGACTAACAATGTTGATAGATGGGGCTCTGCTCTACAAGGTGTGTCCTGAGCCTAGCCCTGCACTGGCAGTGTTGGGATCGGCAAGTCTCTCTTAGGAGGGGCGAAAAGTGACAATTTGTAGCCTGCTGATGACCATCAGAACACACAAGTCAACCCCACCTCCCAGCGGCGTAGACCGGGAAACTTTGACCGTGAGGTCAAAGGCTAGCGGGGCAATGGGTCGCCTAGGAGATGGACTCCCTAGATCAGGTTTTTAAAAATGTCCTTGGGTAGTTAACCCGACAAAAAAATCTCGGTGGAGGTTTGCTCCCCCAGACTTGCGATATCGGTGGATTTACCCTGATATCCAAGATCCAGACCACCAGCTATGGGCAAGTAGCCCCCCTGCCTTGTGGGAGCGGCAAAGGCTATGGGAGTAATCCCAAACAGAAAATCCGGAGCGGAGTCCCTAAGGCGGACAGGCATCAAGTGATGTCCTACCTGCAGCTCCTGCAACCGAACTGATACCAGATGTCGTGCTTGCACTCCTCTGGATTCTGTCAGCGAGGTCGAGAGGGGGTAGTTGACGCTTGGGCAAATCAGCTACTCCATAAAAATCTCCCAGGCATGCGTCACGGAGAGGTCACTTCGTGGTCGACTTTGTTGACCAAACCAACACGGAAGACAACAGTTTCGGGTTATAAATCCAGCTCAATTGGCGTAGAGTATCGGACGCCACGGGTTGTCTTCGACGGTGGGAGAGATCATTGCGTCTCATTGGACAGCTACCGCCCGCCTCAAGCCGGGCAGCCCCGAACAAATATATATATGTCTACAGCATCATTCAGTAGCATGTCCTGAGCAAAAAAAAGTTGTCACAGTCCTTCGGAATTTCTCTCTCTCATAGATCAGATGTCCCGCCTCGGCCACCGTCATGCTCAAATGATTAGTCACACCCTGAATTTATCCTCTCCGTGGCCCTTCTCTACTTCTCTTTGCTGTGATGCCTCATTCAATAATGGTCTTCTCAGATCATTCCTTTCTTTTTATATGTCTAAAATACCTAAATTTTCTCAGGCTGATTTGTAGCATCAGTGGTTTTTCTTTGATATTGAGTTCCCTTCTGGGTATATTTATTTATTCTCTTTTATGTCCATATTATACGGAGGACTCTTCTGAAACACATCAAAAGCACGAATATGCATTTCCACTATCTTGTTAAATGTACATGCTCCACATGCTCTTAGTATTATGATCTTTGTTGTTTTCCTATTAGTTTAATTCCAAACCTGTTTTAGTTGTTTTTGTAAGGCTATCTTTTAATTTTCTTCATCCCATTTCCATTTCTTGCTAGCAGTGAATCGAGATATTCAACATTGTTCAATATACTGCCTCGCAGGTCGGCTGAGGACAGTCAAAGGCTGACGGAGATCGAACCCAGTAATCGGACACATCTCCGAAGGATAAGCACCAGAGCTCCAAATGGCACTGAAGATGTGACGAATCACCACCCGTTCTTGGTGTAGGCTTTTTATATATCACAATAAAAATGAATAAAATAGCCGAAAAGAACGATCGAGAAGAAGAAGTAACATTGTTCCACATTTTCTTGTTTCTTTCCCCTTGATAGAAAAAAACACATTCTTTGGCCTGTTTTATCCATCGTCTTTGTTTTTACCACACTGAAAAATAGATTTTGTTATTTGCTTTTCTCTTGCACTATGATTATCAATTTCTCAATATTTTTGGGCGATTTTAACAGTAACACTGTACCCTCGGCGTATCGTAGTTCAGATATCTGTCTTTCTCTAAATTTAAATGTGTCGTATTGTTCTTTCCCGCCATCTTTCGTAATATTTCTCATGATATTTTCAACATATCTGCTAAACATACTTTTAGTAAATGTTTGTAAATATATTATTTCAATTTTAACAGCAAGAAATCATCTTTATAAGATAAATGTAGTAATGGCGGAACACGTAAAAACCAAGTACTGTAGTTTTACAAAATACAAAAACAATAACAATACACAGCAACGTTAGGGCCCGTTATGAATTTATTGTCTGCTTCTATATGTTCTATGCCGTGTAAGAAGTGAATTTATTGTCTGCTTCTATATGTTCTATGCCGTGTAAGAAGTGAATTTATTGTCTGCTTCTATATGTTCTATGCCGTGTAAGAAGTGAATTTATTGTCTGCTTCTATATGTTCTATGCCGTGTAAGAAGTGAATTTATTGTCTGCTTCTATATGTTCTATGCCGTGTAAGAAGTGAATTTCTTCACTTCTCTTGTATCCTTTGCTTGATAAAGCTTTTTGGTCAAAATCTTGCTGTGTATTGTTATTGTATTTTGTATTTTGTAAAACTACAGTACTTTGTTATTACGTGTTTTGCCATTGCTATAGTTTTTCTGCAATATTCCCTTATAAGATAAATGTAAGCAACCATCAATATTTGATGTAGACAATCATCAAGATGATAGACAACTATTAATATCAGGTTACCAACATCAAGATATAGCATATACGATCATAAATTTACGGTATATTAAACAATCTTCAAGATATTATAAAAACAATCATTGATATTATACGGATGACAGCCATCAAGATACGGTGGTATATAGAGTCCAAAGATACAATATATCATCATCATCCAATAGCATGTCCTGAGCAGAACTTTTGTTACCCCAACAGTCCTCTGGAATTTCTCTCTCTCATAGGCCAGATGTCCTGCCTCTGCAGCCGTCATGTTCAAACCATCAGTTACATCCTGAATCCATCTTCTCCGTGGTCTTCCTCTTCTTCTCTTTGCCGGTATGCCTCCTTCCATGATGGTCTTCTCCAGCCCTTCATGTCTTTTGATATGTCCAAAATATCTCAATTTTCTCTTTCTTATTTGTAGCATCAGCCAGTTTTCTTTGATTTTGAGTTCTTTCTGGATAGATCTATTTGTTCTCTTCTCTGTCCAAGATATACGAAGGACTCTTCTGTAACACTTATATTCAAAAGCACATATATGTTTTTCCACTGCTTTATTAAATGTCCATGCTTCACACCCATACGTTGCCACTGGGGATATGCATGCTCTTAGTATTCTGATCTTTGTTTTCTTATCAGTTCCGTTGCATACTGTTTTGAGTTATTTAATTTTTGTAAAGCCATGTTTGTTCTTCTTTTAATTTTCTTCATCCCATTTCCATCTGTTGTTAGTAGTAAACCAAGATATTCCAAACTGTTCACATTTACTACTTTCTCTCCATTGATAAAAATATCATTTGTCATGTTCGTTTTATCTGTTGTCATTATTTTTGTTTTTGCCACATTGAGATAAAGATTTTGCTTTTCGCTTTTGTCTTTCACTTCTCCTAATAATTTCTCAATTCCTTTTTGTGATGCTGACAGTAACACTGTATTGTCAGCGTATCGTAGTTCAGGTATTTCTTTTCCTGCGATTATAAAAGGATGGTATTGTTCTTTTCCGCTATCTTCTGTAACATTCCTCATGATGTTTTCTGCATCTATGTTAAACAGACAAGGCTATATACAATATTTACAATCATCAAAATGCGGTATTGGCAATGATCAAGACCAAATATAAAACAAGATTAGTTAAAATAAAGATAAAATAAAGACAATCACATAGAAAAGATATAGACTTGAAATTTTAGTTAAATAACCTTTGCTTATTATCGCTGACCAGAATGAAAGAGATGGGTGTCGATATTGATGCATTCCGAAAAGAACGATATACCAAATATGCAAAGAAATTGATTCATCAACATCGAACTGGCGTGTTGGGACGCTGGATGCTGCTGGATTTGTTGAGGCGGAGATCGGAGCACCTATGGACGTGTCCGGAGTGCTATGACGATAGTCTTCATATAACTGATAACTGCTTATTATTGGATTTGATTTCTTTAGATTTCCATATAATTCCTAGAGAATTAACATAATTCTTATCCATTTGCTCTTTTGTGGATATTCTTGTCCATTCCTCTGTTTTTATATACTAAGCAAGTAAAATATGACCAACCTACTATACCAAGAATCTGAACTAGTGCTAATCTTCACTACGTGGTTGTCAAGCGTACCTATTTCCTTAGTGGTCTTTATCGCACAATTTCTAGTTATAACGAGCGTTTGAGAAAGACACTCCCCGTGAGTCATTTTTTAAGAATGGCTCATTGGTTGTGTTCGTAAAAACGCTCGTATTGCAAGGCTAGGCGATTGGTGTCGTAAGGACTAGGGTAAGTGGTTCGAGTCCGGTGTTTGTCTATTTGTTTTTTCGGAAGCTCTTAATACATGTACCCTGTTTATTTGTTGATCATATTCGTTACTGTTGTTGTTGAAGACAGTCGTCATTTCCGCGCTAGACACGTTCCTATTGTGGTGTAGTAAAGAAGGTCGTGTTGCTACTGTGGTGTAGTAGATAAGGTCGTGCTGCTACTGTGGTGTAGTAAAGAAGGTCGTGTTGCTACTGTGGTGTAGTAGATAAGGTCGTGCTGCTACTGTGGTGTAGTAAAGAAGGTCGTGTTGCTACTGTGGTCGAAGTAAAGAAGGTCGTGTTGCTACTGTGGTGTAGTAGATAAGGTTGTGCTGCTACTGTGGTGTAGTAAAGAAGGTCGTGTTGCTACTGTGGTGTAGTAAAGAAGGTCGTGCTGCTACTGTGGTGTAGTAAAGAAGGTCGTGCTGCTACTGTGGTGTAGTAAAGAAGGTCGTGCTGCTACCGTGGTGTAGTAAAGAAGGTCGTGTTGCTACTGTGGTCGAAGTAAATAGCTTTGGTATAAGAGAAACGATTTCCCTCCCAAACAAGGCCATTACCTTGTAGTGTATGTACCCTAGGGGGACTTGCATATCTCAATGACTATGACCGGTAAAAATATGTTCCTGGCAGGGTTACCCAAACCGGAAATGTCAAAGGCAAGAGGTCATACTAAATATGGTTTCCGTGTCCTCCCCCCTCCCATCCCATGTTGGAGATAGGTGCAGGGTTGACAACTCTGTCCAGGAAAATAGCTACCAAAAAAATGCAAACGTTAAGGTAACTTTTGGAAGAAATACGTGCTCTCAACGTGCTGGTATACTTGGCGGTATATCACTGTCAGAACGACTTGTAAAAGTCTCAAGAAAGAAAGAAAAAGACAAAGAACAACACGGAGACGAATAATGGAAAAAGAACAGTCTGCCCCAGTGCTGTCGAACGCATCGTCTGCTTCATACATTCCTGATCTCCTATTTGACACCGTCCCCTTTAACGTTAATGAAAATTTGAAGACAAAAAGTCGTTTTTAAATAACCGAAAGTTTCAGTTTCTTCGTAACACTCCCATAAACACCAACTCTTCCCCCACTTTTGCAATCTTATTTTCTATTTTTATCATTCTCAGTTATCAGTTATTTGAGGACTATCATCATAGCACTCCAGAAACGTCCGTAGGTGCTTCGATCTCCGCCTCAACAAATCTAGCAACGTCCAGCTGCCCGACACGCCAGTTCGATGTTGATTAATCAATCTCTTTGCATACTTGGTATGTCGTTCTTTTCGGGCTGCACCAAAATCGACACCAATCTCTCTCAATCTGGTCAGCGAATGGGATTCACAACCACGAAACTCCTCTGTTCGGAAAGACTCTCAATGCGTGAAGAATGTCATTTCGATCCATGGCATCTCCCTCTGATATTGTAACCACGCCAGCCAATCTATCAGCTCGTTCATTATCCCTGACTCATGCGTGGCCAGGGACAAAAAGGAAAGTGATTTCTCTGATCCCTGTCTGAACCAGTAAATCCACTTAGTTTCGTCTCGAACCATTCCTGATTCGACTTTAGGAATCATGCTCATGAAGTATGTAAAGATTATACTGTCCGCTAACACCACCATTTGCTTTGTCACTGAAGAAAGCGCCGGTATCTCAACTTGTCACTTTAAACAATTAAGACGTCACCAGAGTCGACTCCTCTATGAGAGACCAACCACCGCGTGATTTTAACTTTCAATGTGTGGAGTAGTCAGATTCAGTTTAGAGTACCCTTCACATTAGCCTACCATATCGTGGCTGGAGGTTTTGTGTGCCTTTATGATCCTTCAGGCTATGTCGACAGGAGTCTAACTCCTGGCACGTCTAACCATGACCTACTCTATAATAACCTCAGCGCAGACGGCAATATTGCCATGTGACATAGGAGGCGGTGTATTCTCCCAGACTATTGACTGTTACTATTGGGAAAAGCCGATCTAGACAATACATCTTGCAGATGTTAGAAACTTATTGTTGGATGCATGTGTGTATTACAGAATATGTTTTCTGATGAGTAGCTATAGTTGTTGCTCTCACATACTATTTTAATTTTATACAAAATGAGGAGTAATTTATATATGATTACTAATGTACTTACATCAGCTTATGGTAGTCTCTTATCAGTAATCCATGAATAAGTAAGTCACAAGTTTGTACATCACCACAGCTTGATTAGCACTTGTATGTGATCCGAGCCTAAGAGTGATTGTATGTTGTGCGAGTTATGCGCGTACAAGTAGGCCAGCACTTTCAATTTCTGCGACGCTTTTTATTTACTAGGTATCTTCCTAGGCCCTACCTCAGTCGACTCTACGACATGACTTGTAGGTCGCAGTGTTACTATTATTTGCTTCCCCTGTGGGCCCCAGCAACGCACAGACGGAAAGAAAGAACAAAATATTAGTCAATGATTACTCACTCTTGGCTTGGTCATTGGTCATTCCCATAAACTGTTCGTTAGACAGATACATATCCAGTTCTTCAAGGATATGACGATCGTCTGTGAGAATCATGTTGCTGGCAACTGTAATATAACAATGTAATAAACATTACGATCAAGTGAGAGCAGATAATCTTTCCAGTAACAGTAAAACTGAATAGACAAGATATGATACATAGGCGTATCAGACGAGCAATGAATTCATTAACGAAGCAAAGATCATAGGACAAACAAGTAAATTTAGTGAAATAGAATAGTTTCGATGATCAAGAATATAAATAACGAAACGAGAATCAATGAAGAAGAAGTACCATAGAAGAATGGAATATATGAACAATGTATAAATATAGAAGCAAGAAGTCTATGAATAAAACAGGGGCGGCTTACATTAAGGGCCAGTGGGGCCTGGCCCCACCAATAATCGAAAGGGAAAAAACTTCCCGGAATAGACAAATAATAGTAAATACTCAAAAAACCATGATTTTTCAGAAAAATTTGTGACTGGCCCCACCAAGAAAAATGACTACGAGCCGCCACTGATTAGCACATAAACTAACATCAGCTTATGGTAGTCTCTTATCAATAATCCATGAATAAATAAGTCACAAGTTTGTACAACACTACCTTTTGTTACATTATGTCGAAGGAGATCAATTGTCTACGTAGCAACTTTTGTTACACTATGTCGAAGAAGATCAAAAGTCTACGTGACAGCTTTTGTTACATTATGTCGAAGAAGATCAAAAGTCTACGTGACAACTTTTGTTACACTATGTCGATGAAGATCAATAGTCTACGTGACAACTTTTGTTACATTATGTCGAAGGAGATCAATTGTTTACATGACAACTTTTGATACATTATGTCCGAAGAGATCAATAGTGATACAGGATAACAGGGGAAAACAAAATGCTATGCCAATCAATTATCCTTCAGTATAATTCAGTGCAGCTTTAACATAAATTTCATCCATCTGAATCACCACAGCTTGATTAGCACATAAACTAAACAGTATTACACAAATATATTTATTCAGTATATATATATGGAACTGCAGTAAAACTATTTGATTGGCAAAACACGTAATTACAAAGTACTGTAGTTTTACAAATTACAAAAACAATGACAAAATACAGCAACGTTTCAACCAACAAGGCCTTTATCAAGCAAACGAACAAACAGGAGTGACAAATTAAAATGAAACACAAATGGACGACCAAATACAAACGTATCTAAGGAAAATCTGGAATAAAAACGAATAACGAAATAAATGTAACACAAAAACACACATAAAAACTAGAAATAGAAAGGAAAAGAAACAATGAAACATCTAGTAAATATATAACTTGAATACATGCAACATATACTCATATAGATTACAAAGCATGGGAAGAGAAAGTACTAAGAAGCATAAGAATGGAATATAACATGAATACATGCAACATATACCCATATAGATTACAAAGCATGGGAAGAGAAAGTACTAAGAAGCATAAGAATGTAATACGTTGAGCCCGCGTGGTCGCAAGGTACCATACAAAGAAATCAACCGATTCTCCAGAGCAAATCGACTGCGATCATCCGAGGAACATGATCGGATGGCTGTGACCTGGACATCGTGAGCACCTAAATGGCCAGTATCATTGAAATGGGTGGCTACAGGGTCACAGAGCATTGGCGTAGGTCGCGTAAGTGTTGGGCGAATCGGTCACTGAGCCTCTTGCCTGTCTCGCCGATATAAGCCTTGTTACACCGCTTACAGATAATGGCATAGATAAGATTACGGGACTCGCATGTGAACCCATCGTCAATAAGAAACGTGATAAAAATATATTTATCTACTACTGAATTTTGCTCCTTTCTTTTTTTGTGAAGAAGCAGCTTGCTGAACATTGCATTGATCATTCCTGATTTTTATATAACTGTTGAGGAAGATGTTGGAACTGCAGACAATAAAGTATTTCTTTTGTGAGCTCCGCAGACACATACGAGAGCCACGGTAGCGTAGTTGTTAGTGAACGCGCTTCTCAAGACTGGTGGTCCGGGTTAAACTCTCGCAGTGGGCGTGTACTTTTTCCCGACAGCAACGCCTCTCAGTTCGACCCAGCCTCAACTGGGTACCAGACATGCTCTGGGAAAGTAAAGGCGGCCGAAGTGATGCTGACCACATCACCCATCGTGTGCCGACTGTCAATGAACGATACAGGCCTAACACTGTATTGCCCTATATACCACGAGGTATGAAAGGGTTCCTAAAAATCCTAAAAAAAGACACATACAGTACTGTCTAATGAGAATTTCATGTAACTGGTAGCTACAATTTATATGACAATCTCCTTATATGTTGTCGTGGCTAAGAACTTATCTTCATATCCAGATGATATGAGGACAGATCAGTTTCAATTTAATATGTCATAAATGCAAAACACTGAGTGTTATTGCTATACCATTTTTTGTTATCTGGAGTTCTGACCAGATGCAACTGTTCAGCGAGGAATTGGAGTGTTTTCTCTGGCGCAAAACTTGTGCTTGTTGTGGTGGATGACAAACTAATTCTTCAACCAGATTACCATGTGCCATTGTCATGTAATAGTCAACAGTTGGTGCCTATCTAAATCTTTGCATGGTTTGCATGGACAAGAGGTTCTCAACCATGTTATTAGACCATCTCTCAATTTTTCCAATATTTGACAGCCAGTTAAAGGAACTCTTATCTATGGAAACTTCCTTTAGGTGAAAAGTAAAAGACATTCTGATCTATTTTAATACTGAGTCCTATAGCTGGTGCTTTCATGGTTTCAACAATTACAGTATACAATAGAATATGTTCCTTGTCTACATTTCTGTACACAACACTTTCTAGGCCTCGTTATTTTGTTATGTTTATTAAAGAAGGTAATTGTTAAATTATATATATATATTTACAATCGTAATTTGATCTACATTTTAGTACACATCACTTACTAGCTAGGCATCGTTATTTTTCAGTTATGTTTACTGAAGAAGATACTTGTTAAATTAACTTAAATTATACATATATAATTATAATCGTAATTTGATCTATATTTTGGTACACATCACTTACTAGGCATCGTTATTTTGTTGTTATGTTTAATAAAGAAGTCCGTTTGAGTCCGTATGTTCACTAAAGAGTCCATATGTTTACTAAACACATTTTAATCACGGCCTTCTTATAATGGCCAATTCGCTCCCTTTTTAATGGTGGCGACCTGAGGCGGATACATGAGGCAGAGTGTTCGACAATTTTCAAAAGGATTATTATTCTCCTGTATTACTACTATTGGATTAGTTAGTCTGTTAATTATTGCATAATTATAATTAAATAGTTATAATTTAATAATTATCTTCCTTAACAACAAAATAATGATTGTAATTATATATGTATAATATAAGTTAATTTAACAAGTACCTTCTTCAGTAAACATAACTGTTGTCAGTATTGTAAACATAACAAAATAACGATGCCTAGCTAGTAAGTAATGTGTACCAAAATGTAGATCAAATTACGATTATAATTATATGTGTATAATTTAACAATTACCTTCTTTAATAAACATTACAAAATAACAATGCCTAGAAAGTGTTGTGTACCGAAATGTAGACAAGGAACATGTTCTATTGTATAATTATTGAAAGCACCAGCTATAGGACTCAGTATTAAAATAGATCAGAATGTCTTTTACTGTTCACCTAAAGGAAGTTTCCATAGATAAGAGTTCCTTTTAACTGGCTGTCAAATAGTGGAAAATTGAGAGATGGTTTCATGTTGAGAACCTCTAGTCCATGCAAATCATGCAAAGATTTAGAAGAGCACCAACTACTGACTATTACATGACAATGGCACATGGTAATCTGGTTGAAGCAATTAGTTTATTATCCACAACAACAAGCACTAGTTTTGTGCCAGAGAAAACACTCCAATTCCTCGCTGAGCAGTTGCATCTGGTCAGAACTCTAGATAACAAAAAATGGTATAGCAATAACACTTAGTGTTTTGCATTTATGACATTAAATTGAACCTGATCTGTCCTCATATCATCTGGATATGAAGATAAGTTCTTAGCCACGACAAACCATAAGGAGATTGTCATACAAATTGTAATTATCAGTTATATGAAATTCTCATTAGACAGTACTGTATGTGTCTGCGGAGCTCAAAAAGAAATATTTTATTGTCTGCGGTTCCAACATTTTCCTCAACAATGATATAAAAATCAGGAATGTTCAATGCAATGTTCAGCAAGCTGCTTCTTCACAAAAAGGAAAGTAGCAAAATTCAGTAGTAGATAAATATATTTGTGTAATACTGTTTAGTTTATGTACTAATCAAGCTGTGGTGATTCAAATGGATGAAATTTATGTTAAAGCTGCACTGAATTATACTGGAGGATAATTGATTGGCACAGCATTTTATTTTCCCTTGTTATCCTATATCACTAGTGATCTCCTTCGATATAATGTATCAAAAGTTGTCATGTAGACTATTGATCTCATTCGACATTATGTAATAAAAGTTCTCACATAGACTATTGATCTCTTTCAACATAATGTAACAAAATTTGTCACATAGACTATTGATCTCCTTCGATATAATGTATCAAAAGTTGGTATGTAGACTATTGACCTCCTTCGACATAATGTAAAAAAAAATGGTGTTTCATTTAACTACACACATTTAATAGATAGGGGTGGACAAGTACCCATCACACGATCTCACTGTTCTCTGCATCGTATCTAGTTGTTCAAAAGCTGATATCATCTGAATATGAAGATAAGTTCTTGACCACGACAAACCAGAAGGAGATTCTCATACAAATTGTAACTGCCAGCTATTTAAAATTCTCATTGCATGTATCTGTGGAGCTCAAAAAAGAAATACTTTGTCTGCGGTTCTAACATTTTCCTCAACAATTATAGAAAAATAAGGAATGATCAATGCAATGTTCAGCAAGCTGTTTCTTCACAAAAAGGAAAGTAACAAAATTCAGTAGTAGATAAATATATTTGTGTAATACTGTTTAGTTTATGTGCTAATCAAGCTGTGGTGATGTGCAAACTTGTGACTGACTTATTCATGGATTACTGATAAGTGATGTTAGTTTATGTGCTAATCAAGCTGTGGTGTTGTGCAAACATGTGGCTTACTTATTCATGGATAAATGATGAGAGACTACCATAAGCTGATGTAAGTACACTAGTAATCATATATAAATTACTCCTCATTTTGTATAAAATTACTCCTCACTCTAAAGTATTCTGTATAAAATTAAACTAAAATAGTATGTAAGAGCAACAACTATAGCTACTCATCATAAAACTTCTTCTGTAATACACACATGCATCCGACAACAAGTTTCTAACATCTTCAAAATGTATTGTCTAGATCGGCGTTTCCCAATAGTAACAGACAATAGTAAGTCTGTGAGAATACACCGCCTCAGCCTGTGACGTCACATGGCAATATTGCCGTCAGCGCTGCTGCCATTATAGAGAAGGCCGTGTTTTAATACTCTGCCTCTCCAGCTATCTTGAAAAATCGTGCGAAGTGGCCATTATAGAGTAGGTCGTGGTCTAACCAAGCCGAACAGACTGAAGGTGACGTGAAAGGCCAGACCAAAGGGCGGGCAGTAGGATGGGGCCCCATAAGGTGACAGCACAAAACCCACCGGCGAGTGGTAAATACTCTGGCTGCAACCAATCCATCATCCAGCTCGACTATTCAGGACTATATCTTGGATATCTATACATTTTTATTCAGAACTAGCAAGCCTACCAGATCGCGGAGCATCTTCCACATTTCCCGTATCAAGAAACTTACTCAACAAATTTCTAACCGCTAATCGATGAGGAAGTGGTTTATCTGGAAATCTTGTTATACATTTTTGAACAACCTTCCGTGTGTATCGGCCGCCATTGCGAAACACTTGTTCGACCAAAAAATATTCTTTCTTCCGTATGAGTGGATGTCGTTTATAGAAGTTCCTAACCTCCAGAGGTTTACGTGGATCTACTGTCCTGGGCATTCGGGTGTTTGCGGCAATGAGAGAACGGACCAGCTTGCATCAACAGCATCAATTGTTGGGGAGTTGACGATGGATAAAGGGGATGTTCTTTGGTCTCTTCGCGACTCTCTGTTGGATGAGGACACTAAAATCGATGTTGAATCGATTCAGCGTTTGGAGTTTCCCGTTGTACAAGTAGAACCATTGCCTTCTCGATTTAAGGCCAAATGACACATATTAGTCACGTGACAATTCTAGGCCTTTGAATCTATAACTGAAGTCAGTTTAAACACCACGTTAGAAAGGACGTAATTCTGCCCAAATTTCGCTATTCTTGTGGATTTATGTGTATTCTTATTCTTATGTGAAGGATTATTAATTATACCTGAGAAGTGTTGTGTGCCTGAATGTAGGTCCAACTACAAGGGTGAAATTTATACGACAGTGTTTCAATTTCCATCGCAAACACGCAACATTGTGCTTCGAGAAAAATGGATTCGATGTATTCCACGTAAAGACTGGGTTCCAACCAAGCACAGTGTTGTTTATATGAAACATTTTCAGAATGAAGAAGTAATTACTGTCGAGACATTTAGAGATTCTTCTGGCACAGAACACACTGTTCAACGCCGCCCAGTTTTAAAACAGGATGCAAATCCTACTATTTTCCCGGTTTGCCTTCATACCTGTCAACATAATCCCAGACTTTAATGAAGCGAAGGACCCAAATCAACGAGCTGTTGAAGTTAAAAAAAAACCACGATAGCGCTGCTTTAGAATGGCTGGAGACAAATTTCGTAAGCGATTTTAAGGCCTTACAGAACAGCTACGAAAATAAATTACAGCAACTGCTTAAAGGACTGTGGCATCATACATGCTTGAACAATGAATATGTTCTGTTCTACACATTAAAAGTAAAGCCCTACAGAGCACCTGCCATAGAGCTCAGTATCCAAATTTCTCTAAATATGTCTTTCATTGTTTATATTAAGGAGGATTCAGTTGATACAAAATCATTCAATTGGCTTTTTAATAATGGAAAAATAGAGAGATGGTCCCAATTAGAAAATTTGTTTAGTCATTGTTTAGGCACAGATATAGGAAAAATGTAACTGTTGATGACTACCTCACAAAAGCTCATGAGAATTTGCTAAAGGCGATGAATTTACTGTCTAATTTAAACTCAGAGTGTATTGTTAAAGAAGAAAATCTGCAGTTTCTGGATGAACAGCTGTTGTTGATGAGAACTAATGACAGAAGGAAGCGTTATAGTAGCAGAACTCAATGTTTGGCATTTATGGCTTACATCATGTCTCCTGCCTGCTATCGGTTTTTGCGAAAATCAAAATTATGATGCCTTCCACAACCATCTACACTTAAAAACTTGATTCCATCCATGTCAAGATCATCTGGCTTTGATATGAGCAAATACTTACAGGTAAAAAGTAACATTTTATCTACAAGAGAAAGAATAGTTGTGTTCAAATGGATGAGATATATGTTAAATCTGCTCTGAACTACACAGGAGGACAATTAATAGGGACGGCCTCTAATGCAAAAAAAAGTGTTACAACTGCACAAGCATTCATGATATCATCTATATTTGGCAGCTACACTAAGGTAGTAGGACTAATCCCCATGAAGAAGATGACAGCAGGTGATCTGCGGACCAATTTGCTTCAGACTATACAGCGTGTGCAGTCATCTGGATTCACTGTACTAGCTGTCATTGCTGATAATAGTGCAGTTACAGAAGGGTTTACAAGGAATTGTGTACACCTAACAAATACAGCTTTGACAATCCTCAGCAAGATGGGAAACCCATATTCCTAATTCATGACTCGGTTCATTTGTTGAAATGTATTTGGCACAACTGGCTAAATTTAAAGTATGTAGAACAAATATTTGACTACTCTCCATACCCTGTAAACTCTGATAATCCAGTTTTGAAAGCTACACTGTCTAGTCTGAAAACTGTATTTTCAGGATTATACACAAAATTGTTAAACTGGCACCAAGTCTAACGTACAGAGCACTATCAATCTTGATAGGCAGAAGGTGTCACTGGCCTTAGGTGTGTTTAATGATTATATTATAGCAGCGCTGTGGCTAGCCGGTGAGAATGACAGCGCCAATTTTATCAGTATAATCATTCAGTGGGGGAACATTGTCAATGTGAAGAGTAAGTTTGGCGGCATGAGAACACGCAACCCTTTCTCACAGCCTGTCACTAATGAAGATCAGGATAATTTGATGCACCTAATGCAGTTTTCTAAGTGGCTGGAGGCATGGCAACATCTTGATGGTCAAAGCGGTAAACTTACTACGGAGACCTTCAGTGCACTGACTCGTACCATGAATGCAGTGATCCAGTTGTCTGAGTATGCCCTCAGCACTTTAGGCATTGAATATATTCTACTGGGAAAATTGCAGACAGATAACATTGAAGCAAGATTTGGTGAATACAGGCAACTGTCAGAAGCGAACTATCTTGTTTCAGTACAACAGATACTGGAATCAGAGTAGAAGTTGAACATTTATTCTGTACTAATCATGTGTTCATCCAGAGCCAACTATAAACTACTGGGCCTTCGGGCTCAGGGAAAATTATGAAATCAGACCCCAACTACACCACGTGACCTCGCATTCCTGTATTGGTGTATATAGACGAATTCTTTTTAAATAAACACAAAATACTAACTCGAAGTCAAATTATCCAACAAGTTAAGTTCAACATTAAAGAATATCAATATTATAAATATTTTTCACCAATAAGTAACCATAGACTCACCGAATTGAGTAAAATTGCAAAAAGCGTGCAGTGTTCTATCAAACATCTGTAATTTCCAGATCCCTTTTCTTATCTAGGTCAGGGAATACCCGGCCAGTTGTCTGGCCTGTGCTAGAGTCTGGCTGTGGTTCATCAAGCCGTGGTGATGCTGCTATTTCTGACCTGTCAAGAGTATTCAACATGGCTTAGTTTAAGTAGGTCATGAGTAGAACTATAGTCCGTTCAACAACTCATGTCCACAGTCCAATGCGAATTGTAGCAAAACCTTCAATTCTACAGTAGCGAAACTTTGCACCCAATCTTAGAATTATCATCATCATCAAGGTGCGTATCCTTTATAGGACGTTGCTCTCTTTGCAGCACATCTGAAATTCACTCTGTCTCTTGCTAGTTCACCCACTTCGTCGATGGTCACGTTCATGGTTTATTTAATATCTTGTAGCCATCTTCTTCTTGGTCTGCCTCTGCGTGCTTAGAATTATACCGGCGTAAATGTTTGATGGAAGAAATTGTTATAGGAAGCCTGGATTTTGAAAAAAATTATGGTTTTCTTTTATGTTGGCGGCATATTTGGCGAATCGGACGAGAAATTTTAGTTTTTACAGTAAACGCGCCAATATGACATTTGATGACAATTCTCATGCAAAGGCGTATCATCTCAGCGCATACATGGGGGCCAATGTTGATACTTGCAAGTCATGAAAAAAAAAATATATAAACTTAGTTGTATTATTGTTTTTAAATAACTTACATTACAGATAAAGTTAGCTACCATGTCATAATGCCATCCTCCCTTATAAGCACAATGATAATACACAGTCAAAACGTTTCGACCAAAAGGCCTTTATCAAGCAAACGATACAGCAAAAGTGACGAATGTCATAGTACACTACATACAGACTTTGACACAGATATTACAACGGTTAAAAATGAATGAAAATATGTAACTAAAAAATGAATAACGAAAATAAATACACAAAAACTAGACTTGCTATGGTCGGTTGATCTGAGGCCTAATAATCCTCAATCGTATAAACCCCAGTATTTCTGAAACAGAGGATTTATCTAAATGTGTATCGTTCTTTGCCGATGACGAGGCCATATTGAATTCAACCACACAAGCAACCCACAAACTAACGAGCAATCTTTGCACACTTGCAGAACAAGTTGGTCTCCAGATTAATTCTGCCAAGACCAAAATTATGGACCTCACAAACTCGACAGACAACATCGTAATAAATGGCCAAATACTGGAGAAAGTTGAACATTTGACATATTTGGGTAGTAAAGTGTCAAACAACGGAGACACGATGAAAGAAATAAACTCTCGTATTGCTATAGCAGCTAGTGATTTCACTAAATTAACGAATATCTGGCAATCTCAAGACCTTAGTATATGCACAAAAGTTAAATTATTTAGGTCATGTGTGATTCCTGTACTGACTTACGGTTGTGAAAGTTGGAAATCAACAAATAAAATTGATAAGAAACTGGACAGCTTTGAGAATAAATGTCTCCGAAAATTATTAAAAGTCAAATGGAGTGATTTCGTTTCTAACAACACAGTGAGAGAAAGAACACACCAACAAACCGTTTCAAATATTATAAGGAAACGAAGGTGGAAATATTTAGGTCATGTTCTTAGATCAGGCGAAAAGAGATTAACTCGACAAGTCCTTATGTGGTCACCAGTTGGGAAAAGAAAACATGGAAGACCAAAGACCACTCTTAGAAGAACCATCCAACAAGAAAGTAAACTATTGGGATGTAAAACCATACAAGATCTCCAACTGCTAGCAACGAACCGCATCACATGGAGATCTAAAACCTCTGCCCTATGTCCCGCCTTTGGCTCGAAAGGAACAAACAAACTAACTAACTATGAGAAGAGAAAGTACTAAGAAGCATAGGAATGTAGAGCGTTGAGTCCATGAGGTCACAAGGTACCATATAAAGAAATAAAATGATTCTCCAGACCAACCGACTACAATGACCAGAGGAACATAATTGAATGGCAGTGATCTGGACGTCGCGAGCACCCAAATGGTCAGTTCCATTGAAATGCGTGGCTACATGGGTCGCAGAGCATTGGCGTATATCGCGTAAGTGTTGGCCAAAACGGTCACTTAGCATTTTGCCTGTTTCGCCGATATATGTTGAGAGAATATATAGGAGAAGCGTTGAACAGCATCACCTATATTCGTTTATTAAATGCACTTACAACTAGATCCATGCGAAGAACGGTTACATCTTCTAGCATGTACATAACATTTATACACATATGTAATGGGGTATGAGAAGTGTGTGAAGCGTGTTGATACTAACAGTCGTAATGCACGATACAAAGACATAAAACGATTTTATAGAGCAAATATACTCCGATCATCAGAGGGACATGATTGGATGGCTGTGACCTGGATGTCTTGAGCTTCCATAGGAGGTAACAAAAACGATACACTTCCCAAAACGGCTGAAAATGTTTCTCCTATGGAACGACCTTAACGCGTCAGAAAAAGAGTGAAAATGCAGAAAGAATGAACAATGTCTGTGTCAGGTCAGGCAAATTCAAACATCACTTCTGACCAAAATTTAGAAGTACCTACCTTCATGCCGTATGGACTTATAGGGGACGCAAAGTACTCACGTTCTCGTTGGAAACTACCACGCATGTCACAAAGATTAGTTAACTTGTTTGATAAGAACGAACACTAACAAGCCGAGAATCATGTCGGCTGCTAACATTGAGCAACGTCTTCTTGTGCTCCTGTACCAAGGCATTGTCTTGTCACGTATATAATATGCATGCGCTCTCCTAACGATTAGTCCTACGCAAAACAGTGAGACTGGAAAGAATTTAGAAAGAGGCTATGCGCATCATTCTGGGACGCTCCAAAGATACACCAGGAGTGTCAATGAGATTTCTTCTTGAGTTCCCCACTATTGCTAACAGAATTGAAACTTGGAAGGTTCGATCATATTTAAAAATCAACGCAAACAAGAAACATCCTCTTCATGAAGAACTCATTTAGGAGAAAAGGTGTAGACTCGAGAGAGAGGCAGATTATGGCTGCTGAGTCAGGCGGAAGATACTCTTAGGAAAATATGTGATCCTTCCGGTATTGAACCAGGGGAGGAATGGATTGCTGTGCCACCTCAATTTCAGACTGCTTTCATAGTTATTACATCTATTAGAAAAACTGTGAACAAAATAATCCATCACTAATTAACATGTAGGTTGAGACCCTCTTGAATGACAACATCAATGATACAGATGTAGTTATTTACACCGATGGTTCAGTTATTCGCCAACAACGATGTGCGTGGGTTTTTCAGCACGCTCAGAAGGAAAAATAATGAGAGTGGCCAGTGGGGTCACTGGGAGTCTACGCGACAACCACAAGTAGTTTGACAATGGAGGTTCGGGCAGTTACAGAGGCGGTGAAATAGTTGGCATCTCGTAACTACTCTCTTGTTTTCATACTCAGTGACTCCATGAGCATGATTCGTAAAGTCGAATCAGGACTGGTGAGTCAAAACTGGGTGGAGGTACTGGTACAGACAGTGAACAGAGAAATCTATGTCATCTTTGAACCTGGTCACGCAGCAGTTAGGGGTAATGAACAAGCTGATATATTGGCTGGCTTGGCTGCAATATCAGAGGGTGATGCCATGGATCTAAATGACATTCTTAACGCATTGAGAGAGTCTTTCCGAATATAGGAGTTTCAGTGCTTCGAATCCCACTCGCTGATCAGATTGAGAAAGATGGGTGTCAATATTGGTGAAGCTCGAAAAGAACGACATACCAAATATGCAAAGAGATTGATTAATCAACATCGAATGGCGTGTTGTGCCCAAGTGGTTACCGGGGCCCAAATTGGGGTGTAAAGAATAGAACTGCTGTTATCTGTCATGCATGTGTGATAGATTTATTATTGGTAGGCTAGTTCTCCCATCTCCGCCATCAGGAAGTAATCGTATGCAATCGTAACATTGTTTCCGAGAATTGACGGATGTTGACGGTTGAGCAGAAATAGGTAGCGAAGCGGCATTGTCTCTTGATCTCAATTCAAAAACAGGATGTTGTCAGCGCACATACACAGAGACTGTCAATCGTGTTTTTTTGGTTTTTTTGGCTTTTGAAAGTCTGAGTGAGTGTCGAAACGTAACTGAAGTCAGACTATTTGACGACAATTTGTGTGACATCTGAGAAGTCACTGATGTCTTTGATTTCGTGAATCAAAGGAAACGGGACCATATATATACCAGGATCTAGCAGAAATGGATAGAGAGGCGACCAGGAAACTAGCAGAGGGCCACAGGTAGATAGATAGTAGAGCCAGAACTAGAAAATACCAAAACACAGAGGGACGGAAATCAGAAAAAAACTAGAACGGACAGTTAAGGCTAGAAGTCTGATCACAGAGGCTAGAAGTCTGATAACAGAGGATAGAAGTCTAATCACAGAGGCTAGAGTCTGATCACACAGACTAGAAGTCTGATCACAGAGGCTAGGTCTATTCACAAAAGCTAGAAGTATGATCACAGCGAAGCTAGAGAATAGAATTCAGGGACAGTCTGAACACAGAGATTCAACTTCACGAACGATATACTATCAGTAGGAAGATATACGAGACATACCGTCTCAGTACCAGTGCATATACTGAATTTTATGAACGATATGCGAGTACATCACCAGATATCCACCCATATAGAGAACATATTCTTGGAGTTAGGAGTCGAACTATCGGGAAGAGTTAAAAGAAAGGTCTATTATCGTACGATGACAGTAGGTCTCGCCTCACTCTCCTTGTGTTGAGGTATTAGCCAATCAAAACGCTAGTTTCTCGAACGACACTCGATTTCGTATTTCTCAATGAACAAATACACATCATCATCATCGTCGGCCGTCAACTGCGCAGTCTTGGGGGGAAATACCAAGAACAGGACTATAATCTTACTAGACGTGTGTTTTCTAAACAACCTTAGTTCAGTTGTTGTGTACGTGTGTCCGATGTGCACAGATAATATCGATACGTGCTCAAATTAACACACTTAAACTGATTGCTACGTGTCTGCACAGGCTTCCGTTTCTTTCTCTTTGAGGGTGAGTAGTAGTAAAAGCATCATTTATTGAATGTTTTGCATACTAATTACATATAGAAAACAGTATTACTATTTAGTTCGTAACTAGTATTTTAATGTTGTGAGTAGGGTTACATCAGCAACATATATGCCAACATGGCTACGCCAACATGTGCGTGTCTCATGTATATATCATATCGGATGATATCGTACTGACGTACTACACTCCAAATAATCCAATTACTTTATTTTACTATTCAAGTCAATTGTTCAAATCAGTGGTACATAGTCCAGAGTGCACCCATATAAGTTAGCCTAATGTTAACCCATTTTCTTGAAGGTTTCGTGATAATTAAGTATGTCAAACATTCCGTTTTATCCATCTTATTTCCCCTTATCTTTCTATATATCTATAATATATGTACTAGTGTAGAAATGTCAATGTCACTTGTACATTCATTTATTTGTTTGTACTCGGCCTAGGCTAAGACTTGTCTTTTCTATTGTTTTCTAATCTGTAATATGCGTTCTTGTCTGAAACTCAATGTCTGTACATTGCTATTCTCTTACAAGACCACAATCTTTTTGTATTAGTATCCTACTGTTTTATACACACATAATCTTTCTACTTTGTGTCTGCACATTATTCTGATATTATAAACACACATACGCGTTATATCTGTGCATAACTGTAATATAATCAAACACACACACAGGCACTTTTCACTTTGTTTTCTGTAAACTGCACAAAACATTTGTACTCTGCTGAGAAAATATTATTTTCTCCCACCCAATATTTGAGGTTAGCTCACAAATGCTCTGTTTAAATCTCATCTGAAAGTAGTTGATGAGTTCTCATGTGTTAGTTGGTAAGGACCAATAATAATAGCAATGAGTTGGTATGGGCATATACATAGTAATGTTGTTGAGTTGGTGAGTGACGGCATGCATACACATAGTAATGTTGAGTTGGTGAGTGCATGCATACACATAGTAATGTTGAGTATGTGAGTGAGGCCATGCATACACATAGTAATGTTGAGTTGGTGAGTGACGGCATGAATACACATAGTAATGTTGAGTTGGTGAGTGAGGGCATGCATACACATAGTAATGTTGAGTTGGTGAGTGAGGGCATGCATACACATAGAGTAGTGTTGAGTTGGTGAGTGAGGGCATGCATACACAGAGTAGTATTGAGTGAGGGCATGCATACACATAGTAATGTTGAGTTGGTGAGTGAGGGCATGCATACACATAGAGTAGTGTTGAGTTGGTGAGTGAGGGCATGCATACACATAGCTTAGTGTTGAGTATTGAGTGAGGGCATGCATACACATAGTAATGTTGAGTTGCTGAGTGAGGGCATGCATACACATAGTAATGTTGAGTTGGGAAGGACATGAATTCACATAGTAATGTTGAGTTGTGACATATATAATTTTTTTAATTTGAAAAAGAAACATGTGGTTCTGATGTGATCATGTTATTGGCTGATGTGATCATGTTATTGATTGATGTGATCATGTTATTAGCTGATGTGATCATGTGATTGATTGATATGATCATGTGTTTGATTATGATCATGTGATTTACTGCTATATCCACCCGAGTGGTTACCGGGCCCAAATTTGGGGTGTAAAGAATAGAGCCACTGTTACCTGCCGCACATGTCGTAAGAGGCAACTAAGGAGGTTCTGCTGAAATCGGATGCACGTGTCCTAAACGTGTAGAAGTCTATGCATTTAAGGGCCTACCACCAAACCAATGTGCAACGTATACACGTTCTTGGCAAGATCAAACATATCACAAAGAGTGATTAAAATTGGTCATAAAGAACGAACGCAAAGAAGAAGACTGCTATATCATGTGATTTACTATTATAATCATGTGATTTACTATTATGATCATGTGATTTACTATTATCATGTGATTATGATCATGTGATTTACTATCATGATCATGTGATTTACTATTATGATCATGTGATTTACTATTATAATCATGTGATTTACTAAACAAGATGCATTTTTTCTAGTTTCTGTGAAAAATGAAGTAACTTGTAACATATTTTTGTTAATTCAGAAAATTTAAAAGTGAGGGAACAGTAAGGCTTCATTTCTCTCTTCAATATCAAACAAATATCTGCAAAATGGAGTATGAGACAGTAGGACTTCTACATGAACAGTTTATTAGGCAGGCAGAATTAACACCATCAGCTGTGGCCATTGTCAGTCCAGAGGGTAAGTCAGTGATGATTGCTTTAGTAACTGTAGACAATGTGATGTCATGTAGTCAGTCGTGTAGTTAGCCATGTAGTCAGTTAATACTTGATGTTTCTTTTGATGATATGAATAAATATTCTTTAAGTTTTCATGCTAAATCTCGCACAAACTCTTCATGATAAATCTCGCACAGTATCTTCATGATAAATCTCACAAACTCTTCATGATAAATCTCACACAATATGTTCATGATAAATCTCACAGAGTATCTTCATGATAAATCTCACACAATATCTTCATGATAAATCTTACACAATATCTTCATGATAAATCTCACACAGTATCTTCATGATAAATCTTACACAATATCTTCATGATAAATCTCACAAACTCTTCATGATAAATCTCGCACAAACTCTTCATGATAAATACCACACAAACTCTTCATGATAAATCTCACAAACTCTTCATGATAAATCTCGCACAAGCTCTTCATGATAAATCTCACACAATATCTTCATGATAAATCTCACAAACTCTTCATGATAAATCTCACACAATATCTTCATGATAAATCTCACAAACTCTTCATGATAAATCTCGCACAGTATCTTCATGATAAATCTCACACAATATCTTCATGATAAATCTCACACAATATCTTCATGATAAATCTGACAATATCTTCATGATAAATCTCGACAAACTTTTCATGATAAATCTCACAAACTTTTCATGATAAATCTCACAAACTCTTCATGATAAATCTCGCACAAACTCTTCATGATAAATCTCACACAATATCTTCATGATAAATCTCGCACAAACTCTTCATGATAAATCTCACACAATATCTTCATGCTAAATCTCGAACAAACTCTTCATGATAAATCTCACACAATATCTTCATGATAAATCTCACAAACTCTTCATGATAAATCTCACAGAGTATCTTCATGATAAATCTCACAAACTCTTCATGATAAATCTCGCACAATATCTTCATGATAAATCTTGCACAAACTTTTCATGATAAATCTCACAAACTTTTCATGATAAATCTCACAAACTCTTCATGATAAATCTCGCACAAACTCTTCATGATAAATCTCACACAATATCTTCATGATAAATCTCGCACAAACTCTTCATGATAAATCTCACACAATATCTTCATGATAAATCTCACACAATATCTTCATGATAAATCTCACAAACTCTTCATGATAAATCTCACACAGTATCTTCATGATAAATCTCACAAACTCTTTATGATAATCTCACAAACTCTTCATGATAAATCTACAGAGTATCTTCATGATAAATCTCACAAACTCTTTCATGATAAATCTCACACAATATCTGATGATAGGTCATATCAGCAGCACACGAACGACAGTGTCAAACATTACTGTTTGTACTGTAACATTTTATATGCTTTCATTTTTGATAGTCACACAAGAGATATGTTACAATTATTTTATTTGATAGCATAGTGACTCAGTATTTAGTGAGAACTACAACATAACATTATTTGATAGCATAGTGACTCAATATTTAGTGAGAACTACAACATAACATTATTTGATAGCATAGTGACTCAATATTTAGTGAGAACTACAACATAACATTATTTGATAGCATAGTGACTCAATATTTAGTGAGAACTACAACATAACATTATTTGATAGCATAGTGACTCAGTATTTAGTGAGAACTACAACATAACATTATTTGATAGCATAGTGACTCAATATTTAGTGAGAACTACAACATAACATTATTTGATAGCATAGTGACTCAATATTTAGTGAGAACTACAACATAACATTATTTGATAGCATAGTGACTCAGTATTTAGTGAGAACTACAACATAACATTATTTGATAGCATAGTGACTCAATATTTAGTGAGAACTACAACATAACATTATTTGATAGCATAGTGACTCAGTATTTAGTGAGAACTACAACATAACATTATTTGATAGCATAGTGACTCAGTATTTAGTGAGAACTACAACATAACATTATTTGATAGCATAGTGACTCAGTATTTAGTGAGAACTACAACATAACATTATTTGATAGCATAGTGACTCAATATTTAGTGAGAACTACAACATAACATTATTTGATAGCATAGTGACTCAATATTTAGTGAGAACTACAACATAACATTATTTGATAGCATAGTGACTCAGTATTTAGTGAGAACTACAACATAACATTATTTGATAGCATAGTGACTCAGTATTTAGTGAGAACTACAACATAACATTATTTGATAGCATAGTGACTCAATATTTAGTGAGAACTACAACATAACATTATTTGATAGCATAGTGACTCAATATTTAGTGAGAACTACAACATAACATTATTTGATAGCATAGTGACTCAGTATTTAGTGAGAACTACAACATAACATTATTTGATAGCATATTGACTCAATATTTAGTGAGAACTACAACATAACATTATTTGATAGCATAGTGACTCAATATTTAGTGAGAACTACAACATAACATTATTTGATAGCATAGTGACTCAATATTTAGTGAGAACTACAACATAACATTATTTGATAGCATAGTGACTCAGTATTTAGTGAGAACTACAACATAACATTATTTGATAGCATAGTGACTCAGTATTTAGTGAGAACTACAACATAACATTATTTGATAGCATAGTGACTCAGTATTTAGTGAGAACTACAACAATGCATTATTTCTGTTATATTTCTCTTTAACTAACACTATTGCTCTTCAATGTGACACATACATACTTTCAATGTGGCCATCTCATAAATATGAATATTCAATGGGTATTCCTTTTATGATAAATAGTTGGGAATCTCTTATGTAAAGGGCTAGTCAAGTATTAGGATATAATTTGAAAATGGTGACATTTTGTTTGTTCAGAAAACCTGCAGGTGACATTTGGTGAGTTAAACTCATGGACAGATATTTTGGCAGCTAATCTCCAGATGTATGGTGTGCATGAGGAGACAACTGTTGGAATTTATCTAGATAAAGGAGTTAATTATGCTGCAGCTTATATTGCAATCTTAAAAGCAGGTGAGTTATAATTGTTCTAATTTCTAGAGCTTAACTGTCAGTACAATACTATCTACTAGTCTGTTCATACAACCAGTAGTAATTATGGTAACAACATTTCTCATCAAACTTTAAATCTTGTGTTTGAATCATTTGTTTCACCCATTTGTTGCCAGGATCCACAGGAGAGCAAAGAATAGTAACACTGTGATCTACAAGACATGTCATAAGAGGAGACTGAGGTAGGAGTCTAGGGAAGCTATATTAAATAAAAAGCATCACAGAAATCGGATGTGCTGTGCATAACTGGCACAATGAAAAATTGCTCTTAGGCTCAGATCACATACAAATCACAAAGAGTGGTTAACAAGGGGTCAATATGAAGCGTTCAAAGAAGTAGAAGATGAATCATTTGTTATTTGTTGATTGTTTGATTGATAGGACCACAATTATTGCACTTTGATAAATAACCATATGTGCACCATCATTGCACTTTGATAAATAACCATATGTGCACCATCATTGCACTTTGATAAATAACCATATGTGCACCATCATTGCACTTTGATAAATAACCATATGTGCACCATCATTGCACTTTGATAAATAACCATATGGGCACCATCATTGCACTTTGATAAATGACCATATGTCACCAATCACTTTTTTGTAACCACACAGGAAGATATCAGTGGCAGTGCACAAACGTCATAGCATTGACAAGGGTCCCTAATGTAATTTTAAAGATGGCAAAAATTTTGTAGGAATTAAATTTTAGTCCTAATTAACTTTTCCTGGAAAGTGACTTTTAGTGATTTTAAATTACCAAGGCTTTTTTTTTACCTGCTCAACTTGAACACAGAAACTATGCTTTATCGTCGGTCTCAAATAGAATCTTATCTATATTAAGATCAGGGGTCATTGGAAAAATGTCCCTATCACTCCACATGGGCAATAAACTGTGCACCTTTGGAGGGAAAGGTGAGGTCCTTACCTCCATGCCACAGATAATCCCATTTCTTGTAGCAGGTCTAACCTCAGAATTCGAATAGTGTAGACAATTTTATTTTACAATAACAATATACACTGAGAAACTTGTATCAACCAACACAGCCCAAGTATTATCAACACTGATAAAATAGTTTTGAGAACATACAAGTGAACAGATTTCAGTTATCCGTTGTTGAGTTTGGGGTTACTTGTTGTGCAAGTAGAACTGGATGCCTGAGGGGCAGAGGGAGGAGTGTGTTTAAATCAGCGGGCCACAGGAACCATTAGAATGCATACCCTTCGATATCTGTAGGGGGGAGACTGAGCACCTGTAGGTCTGTCCGGAGTGCAATGTTGTCAGTTTAGTAACCAATAATAGATTTCATTAGATACCATTTGCAGAAACTTTGCCATGAAAATACTTAAGAATCACGGAAAGTAGAATAATTTAAATGCAAACCAAAATGGCATGCCATACTGGTGGTATACATCAAACAAAATGTTGACATTTACAAAGCTGTAAGTTGAACTTTGTCCTCACAATAGAATTAATTCACACAGTACTACACATTGTTACTAACATATTACGAGGGGAAGTCAATAAGTAAGCCACAAATGGCTGTAGAAAAATAACTAAACATGATAACAACTTGTAACCAGTTTATTTTTATACATACATTGTTTCTTTATTTCTCAACATAATTTCCACCAACATTGATGCTCTTATCCCATCATTTTATCAGTCCTCCCAAACCGGCTGCATAGAACTGCGGGCTCTGTTTTCTAAACCACATTTTCACTTCACATTCAACTTCGGCATCATTCATGAAATGTCTCCCGCCAAGGTGGGTTTTCAGTGGACCAAAGAGGTGGAAATCGCTAGGGCTAAGTCGGGACTGTAAGGTGGATGTTCCAGAACTTCCACCTTAGTTGGTTAATTTTCTCCTGAGTTAATCGAGCCGTATGTGGTCTGGCATTGTCATGAAGAAGCAACACTCCTCTAGTCAGCAACCCTGGACGTTTTTTTTTCGAATTGCATCATGAAGCATCAATAGAACTTCACAGTACGATTCGGAATTCACATTGTCACCTTTCTTCATGAAATTGGTTAAAAGCACTCCCTGACAATCCCAGAACACCGTCAACATAACCTTCCCTGCTGATGACGTAACCTTGAATTTTTGGACACAAGGCGAAGAAGGATGTTCCCACTGCATTGAAGCACGCTTTGATTCGGGCTGGTAGTGATGCACCCATGATTCATCCCCAGTAACAATCCTGTTCAGCATCTCTTCTCCTTCATCTTCGTATCGACAGAGATGATGCAAGGACAGGCCAAATCGATTCATTTTGTGTTCCTCTTTCAATTGTCTGGGTACCCACCTTGAGCACACTTTCTTAAATTTCAATCGATCATGCATTATGCTGTATGCTGAACCATGTGAGCGCCCTATTGCAGATGCTACAGAGTCTATCGTTACTCGTCTGTCACCTCTAATCATCTCCACCTGCTGCACTGATGCTTCTGTTGCAATCTCAACAGGACGACCAGATCGGATTTCATCAACAATTTGAGAGCGACCTTGAGAAAATTTTTCTACTCAACTATGCACCGTTTTACGGGACAAACATTTGTCAGCATAAATAGGAAGCATTTCCTTATGAATGTCCTTTGCAGACAGTCTTTTTGCCCACAAAAAACGCACAACAGCACGTTGCTCTTTGGTTGTACTCTCCGTAAGTACAGTCGCCATTTTGTTTATGTGTGCGATGCGCATGAGACACATAGCGCCACCTGACGAACGGGAATATAAAGTTGGATGTTGCTGCCACCTAATAACACTTTTAGAAAACACCAACTACATTTACCTACCATCTCACAGAACTTTGTGGCTTACTTATTGACTTGCCCTCGTACATGCACCTGGTTATGTCTTCTATACACAGTGAGTTTATCATTTGTATGCACATCTGGACTACATTACTTATGCAGACAAGTGAATAGTTTTCTTGAATCACTGTCAAACATGTTAGGCACAGAGTGTTCAATAGCTTGTACTTTCAAAACGTTCCATAGCTGGTACTTTCAAAGTGTTCTATAGCTGGTACTTTCAAAGTGTTCTATAGCTGGTACTTTCAAAGTGTTCTATAGCTGGTACTTTCAAAGTGTTCTATAGCTGGTACTTTCAAAGCGTTTCATAGCTGGTACTTTCAAAGTGTTTCATAGCTGGTACTTTCAAAGTGTTTCATAGCTGGTACTTTCAAAGTGTTCTATATCTGGTACTTTCAAAGTCTTCTATAGCTGGTACTTTCAAAGTGTTCCATAGCTGGTACTATCAAAATGTTCTATAGCTGGTACTATCAAAGTATTCTATATCTGGTACTTTCAAAGTCTTCTATAGCTGGTACTATCAAAGTCTTCTATAGCTGGTACTATCAAAGTGTTCTATAGCTGGTACTATCAAAGTCTTCTATAGCTGGTACTATCAAAGTGTTTCATAGCTGGTACTTTCAAAGTGTTCTATAGTTGGTACTTTCAAAGTGTTTCATAGCTGGTACTTTCAAAGTGTTTCATAGCTGGTACTTTTAAAGTGTTTCATAGCTGGTACTTTCAAAGTGATTCATAGCTGGTACTTTCAAAGTGATTCATAGCTGGTACTTTCAAAGTGTTCTATAGCTGGTACTTTCAAAGTGTTTCATAGCTGGTACTATCAAAGTGTTTCATAGCTGGTACTTTCAAAGTGTTTCATAGCTGGTACTTTCAAAGTGTTCCATAGCTGGTACTTTCAAAGTGTTCCATGCTGAATTCTAAAATGTCCATTTTAATAATGGCCACCAAACAGGATCGGCATCCAGATATGAGAAAACAGATAACCCTAAATCTAACACTTATGTCTAATCTTGATGGTGACTTTACTCACTGGAATGTCCTAGTGGTGTAAGAAAGTTACCCCTTTGTTTTGTCCAGTTAAAAACTTTACCATCTCTTTCTGCACTATTTGCTGAATTGTGAATTTTCGAAATTGTGTTCCTGAATATTGAAGGCACCAGCATTCATTCCTCCCCAGACTCAATATTCTTGAGCCCACATACCAACTGCATTGTATCTTCAGTACAGCTAACCCATGATTTACCTCGCTTTAACTGATTCCCACTTCTAATGCTAAACACATCATGCAGTAGATGATCCTTTTTAGGACAAGACACTAGAAATCCCTTCTTACAAACACTCTGGTAGACAAAATAGGGGACAAATCTCACTGATAATAGAGGCAGTTACCCAAAACATTGGGAAAAGTCAGGCTGATAATGGAGGCAGTTACCAAAAACATTGGGAAAAGTCTGACTGATAATAGAGGCAGTTACCAAAACCATTGGGGGAAAGTCTGACTGATAATAGAGGCAGTTACCAAAACATTGGGGGAAAGTCTGACTGATAATAGAGGCAGTTACCAAAACCATTGGGGGAAAGTCTGACTGATAATAGAGGCAGTTACCAAAACATTGGGGGAAAGTCTGACTGATAATAGAGTAAGTTACCAAAAACATTGGGAAAAGTCTGAAAGAAATGGTTGAGGAATAGTTATGAAGTGGTTAATGAATTCAAAGGTGGGGGTCAAAGGCTCATGAGGTTATGGTGGTAACATGAGCCAGGGTTAGCGAGGAGGCGCGCTAACCAAGACCCTGCCCCCAACCTCCACGCGGTGACCCTGAAAACAGACTCTGGTTCCGGTCTGGCTAAGAGGGCAGTGATCGGGAGAACTACTGGTAGTGGTAGCAGTGCAAGTACGGAAATGCAAAACAGATCCATACTAACAAAATGCACAAATCTCTTGACCGATGTCCAACAAGATATTGCCCAAGTTCCTAAACGTAACGACACAGCAACGAAAAGTCTCTGACATGGATGAGAGGTGCATCCAGTGACGAAACGTGTGCCCACGAAGGCGAGCTCGAAGCCCTGAGGAGGGCAAACATTGCCAGCCCGTCGGCAAGAATAAATAAAACAGGACCGTAACGAATAAAAGTCTACCCCCGTGTCGGTGCAGAGAAGATTGCAGCTGATTCCGCATCGGTGGCCTAGTGCAGATACATGTACTGGGCAAGGTTTGCCGAGCGCAAAAGAACAAGTTGCGTTTTAGTGCATAACGAAACTACCCGCCCTGGGAAAACCGTGCAAGGTACTGTGCGATAAAAATTAACATCCCAGGAAGAACTGAGGTTGGTGATACCTAAAGGAACTGCCAGCCTTGGGGCAACCGGGCAGGTTCGATTGCAGTCGTAACTAACATCCCCGGAATAACTGGAGCGGGTGATGGTGGCGGCGCAAAATCCTCAGTTGCGTTGATAGCGTCTACTGAAACGACCCTCTACATTGTTTGTACTAGGCCCCATGCCGGTGCCTTTCGAGGTTAATTGCAAATTGCCATGTACAACGGACTCGGAATTCTTACGATATCAAGATCACAATGTGAACGCCTTGAACGGGTTCAGAATGCAGGTATGCGTATAGTTCTGGGCTGCACTAGAGATACCCCCATTGTGAAGATGAGATATATGCTTGGCCTTCTGTCACTACGCTCCCGTCATGCAATCGCCCAAATCAAGGCATATATGCGGGTTACTTCGGATAAGAGACATCCACTTCACAGGAACACTAATGATGTTAAGGGCACGAGAATCAAGCGTGGCATGTCGTGGATGGCCCAGGCTGAGAGACAATTGGCCAGGTGACTACGGTTGCGACTCTACCAAAAGGGAAGAATGGATCCCAACAGATGGAAGCATGATGAACTATCTCAACGTTATCATTACTCTTGGAAGAGAATGTAGAGATTGGGGCAACATGAAGGCTGATCTCGCAGTTAAGCAGCTGATAGAAGATAATGCAAGGGATGATGATGTTGTTGTATATACCGATGGGTCGGTTCAACGTGGTGAGAAATCCGGCTGGGGTTTCTTGGCTAATGCGCATGGTAGGGTTGTTGCAGAGCGAAGTGGGGCATACAGGACAACTACTTCTAGTATGAGGATGGAGGTTGAGGCCGTTACTGCTGCCCTCCATTGGATTTCTGGGACTTCATTTACTGGGGCAGTTGTTGTATCTGACTCTCAGTCGATGCTTCACAAGATCCAGAAGGGCAGGTTTCGGTATGAGTGGATGTCGTCTATAGAAGTTTCTAACCTCCAGCGGCTTACGTGGATATACTGTCCTGGGCATGCGGGTGTTTACGGTAATGAGAGCGGACAGGCTTGCATCAACAGCATCGATTGTTGGGGAGTTGAAGATGGATAAGGGGATATTCTTCGGTCTCTTCGAGACTCTCTGTTGGATGAGGACACTAAAATCGATGTTGAATCGATCAAGCGATTTAAGCAGTTTGGAATTACCCTTTGTTCAAGTCGAACTGGATGCCTGAGAGGCAGAGTGAGAGGTGTGTTTAATCAGCGAGCCACAGGAACCATCAGTATGCATACTCTTCGATATCTGTTGGGGAGACTGAGCACCTATGGGTTTGCCGGAGTGCAATGACGTCAGTTTAGTAACCAATAACCAATAACGTCTAGAAAAGGCTGAGAATGTTCCTTCTCCGGATCAAACTAAAAATGTACGGTAAAGCAAGGCCGACAATGTACGGATCATACAGGAAGTCCGGGTCCTGAACATTGGCGAAGGCCGATACTTTACACAGTGTTTTATACGAGTAAGACGCCGTCAGAGGACAAGCTGACAAGCCCCGAGAAATATTTCTCAGTCAGACGGGTAAAACAGCGTAGATCACAAAGCCCAAATATACGGCAAAGTTGATCGTAAAGGCGTAGATCCGAGCCGACATAGTCGGCAGAAATGATTGTACCTAGGGAAAGTTCACCCTAGTAAATCAAAAGCTGGCTGAAAACGGACGGGAGGCCTAGTCACCATGGGCGCACAATCGTCCCGGCGTAGATCACTCCGTTCTTGCCAGTGGACCAATTATACATCACAATAAGAATGACCAAAATTGGCCGTGAAGACCGATCGCAGAAGAAGAAAAAGAAGAATTCAAAGGTGAGGTGTGGAGGGAATTTCTTATTCAATATAGTGACCATCAGATACTACAGAAGATCTGACTGTTTTGTTATATTGGTGTATAAACAGGTCTGCTACAAGTCTGCCTTTTTCCAATGCTTTTGACCTGTCAGACTTGACAGAGACAGAAAAAGTTAATGTGTTAATTTAATAACTATTATTGATGTTGTACATGTGCTCAGTAATGTTGTACATGTGCTCTGGTGATGTTGTACATGTGCTCAGTGATGTTGCACATGTGCTCAGTTATGTTGCAAGTGTGCTCAGTTATGTTGCACATGTGCTCAGTAATGCACTGTTGCTGGTTTGTATGTGTTCCTGTCAACACAACAATTATCTTGACAATATAGGTATTCATGTAATTATGACATCTTTCAACACCAACATGCTGAATGTTACAGTGTTATAGGTTTGTATCTATAGATAATTAACACCATTCCAAAAGTTTGGAAGAATCCTAGATTGCTAAGCAGATACTATATAATCAACTTTCAAAATGTAAGTAACCGATTGCTAAAGAAGATAATGGCTAGAAAGTTTGATCTAGAGCAGCGTTTCCCAAAGTGGGCGATACCGCCACCTGTGAGCGCTGAAGCATTCTAGGGGGAATGGGTGGGGTTATCAGGCGATTATGGGTCTTTGACTCCATAAAGAAGAAATTAATAATAAATATTTTAAAATAAATTATTTTTGTGAGATTGCGATTGAATAATCATTTAAAATTTGAATTCTGCATTTAAATTCATCTTATGCCAGCCTTACACAATCTCTTTTTTCATCAATTTTCTATTTCATGTATATAATCATTTGAAAATTGACCATGTGTATCAATGTTAGAGATAATAGAGCCTGTATATATATGTGGGGAGAGGGGCGTTGGCAAACTGTTGTAATGTGAAGGGGGTGGGGGCGTTACAAAGTTTATGTTGTGCAAAGTGGGTGGTGGGCGGAAAAAGTTTGGGAATCTATAATCTAGAGCAGTGTTTCCCAACCTTTTTTGTGCCGTGCCCCACCAAAGCCTTTCAAAAATCCGTATGCCCCCCCCTTTCATATGTAACATATACAAAAAATTGTATTTTCTAAAAATTGAATTGTTCACTGAAGAAACTTAAATGATAGGTTTTAGGAAGAAATCACTAGAAATTGTTGAGGAAAAACAGTAAGTAAATTTTCAAAACATATAATGGAGAACAGAAATTCAAGTACGATATCATTTTAGTGATATATTTTTCTATATTGTTTTAATTATTAGTAACTATTTATTACTTACACTTAGTGAGATCCTTGCGATTGATAGATGCTGCAAAGAGTTTATATTAGGTTTCAATTTAGTTAGCTTCAGTCTCAAGTCTCCCATTGTGTTATATTCAACCAATTTCTTTTTTAGCAGCAAATCAGTTATGGCACTAAAACCACATTCAGTTAAATATGAAGATAGAAATGGTAATAAGTTTTCTTGCACATTTGATTGAATTTGTATATTTGATTTCTGTTTCCTCACAAAGCCATGCCGTCGCTCCTTTTATATTAAATGAAGTTTTAACTGACTCATCATTTTGCATATCTGCGAGTTCTTCTTGATACTGCATATTTGAAATAGACAAATCCACTTACATTGACTGCAATCAATTTGTTTCAAATCAGAAAATCTTTCTTTTAAATCAGCCGATAGAATTTTCAAATGATCGACAATAACAAGTATCAGTATAGCGGTATCAGTCACTTCACATTTCTGGAGCCAATGAAACTCTTCAAAATGTTTGTTGCAAATATATTTCTGACATAGTTCAATAAAGGTAATAAAACCAAATATCTTAGCTTTTCCATCAGCAAGAGTTTTATTTTTCCTTGAAGGTGGTTATTTAATATATCTTGTTTTTCATTCAAAGATATCGGCTTAACTCACAAATGCTTTACCATCGACTGTAACAGATACTTTATTTCAGGTTTGTGCTTAAAAATCACTTAAAGAGTATCAAATAGTTCCATAAATATTGTCAAGCAGTTCCATTTCAAGAGCCATCTTACTTCAGTGTGAAGTAAAAGTCTCACATGATCTGTATTTTGTTCTTCACAAAATAGCATGAAGAGACGCTCACATTTGGCATTAGATTTAATAGCATTGATACACTTTATAACTGAATTTAGTACTTCGTTTAGAACAGGTGAAATATTTTTATCTACCAAATTTTCCCTGTTAATAACACAATGCACAAAAAGCATTTCTGGATTCTCATCTTTCAGCAATTTTAAGCAGCCATTTTTCTTGCCTATCATATTATTAGTACCATCTGAGGCACAAGATGTTATATTTTTCATTGGTATATTTTTTGACATATAAGTAATTTTTTAGCTTATTATATATATATCTTTGAAGGTAGGAATCTTTCTAATGATTTACAGAACAACATTTCTCCAGCAAAATCCCCATTATCAATATGTAAGTTATCAATACTACTTATCAACACTGTCTCTCAAAGTTGATTCATCCATTTGCATTGAGAATTTTTTTGTTTTCAGCTTTTCAACAAGTTGTATTTCAATATCTTCACTGATTTCGTATATTCTATTGCTAACAGAATTGTTACTGAGTGGCATAGCTTTCACCTCTTGGTCATCTTTTTCCAGAACCGTTTTAAGAAATGATGATATTGATGGTTTGATTAAATTCTCTCCTATATTATGATTTTGTTCACATTTAGCAATAAGGAAATTTGATAACTAGCCTCAAGAGTACGATTGACAGTTGCAGTATGAGCAGTAAACAGGAACTTTAATGTTGCTATTTTTTCAAAATTTGTCTTTAAAGTTTGAAAGTAATTCAAATCTCAATTAATATGAGCACTATATTTTGCCTTCAAATGCGTCTCAAGACGAGCTCGTTTCATTGATTCGTTGGTCAAGCATTGTTGGTGTAAAAGACATTAATGTGGAATACATTAATATAGTAATATTTCACATCAGGTGATATATGTTTGAGCAAATTCGATTATTATAGTATGACTATTTGAAGAAAAAAACAACAAATCATTAACAATATTTATATCCACATTTATGTGGTCAAATCCGCTCTTATGAAAAAGTATGCGGTGTTCTCTTCTAATTAGCTCTGATAAATTCTAACCTCCAATAGTTATATCTTCTACGTGAAGCTCTTCAGTTCTCTTCTGCTTTTCTCGTATAATCTTGCCTAACAGTCCTGTACTTTAGCTGTTCTGTGTCTAGTTCTCTATTTTTATTCTAGCTACCTCATAGCTGTTCTGTATTTGGCTCTCTATCTGTACTATTATTCCCTCTTCTTAAAGTCAATCGTGTATATAAATATGGGGGAATATTCTATTACTTTACTATTCCAAAACTTTGTTCTCACAACTGCGATTTCCCACATCTGTTACTCTCTTGGAAAAGACTCATCTTACTTTGACTATCGATATTTTTCTGTCATTGTCTAAAAATTCCAAAGTATGTTCCAACCATGCCTTCTCAATCTGTCGCTAAACATGGAAAAAAAAGATCTTATGACATTCTACTGTAATCCATATATAAATGTTCCTTCGTTAACTATACAACTACGAAATTGTACTCTAAGGACACATGTATAATCCAGCTGCACAGTGAGTATCCATTACTCTGGTAATCAGACTAATGGCCCATAACTTGTATTTGAGTCAAACCACCTTGATGTTTCTTAGTTTCTTTTCCCATCATACCTAACATTCCAAGCCAAATCAAACTTCAGACCTGCTTTCTATGGCGGAAATATATGCGTGGCTCTGTCCAATACTATTACATACTCAAGATTGCACTATATAAACTCATTTTGGACTTCATGACAAGGTTGGCAAATGACGGACACATTACAGTTTTTTTATATGACTCGATTTTAATACAATAACACATGCTTTTCCCCTTTCAAAGCTTTGTCAAAAGGAGGTAAAAATGTACCTAGATATAAGTACTTTCCATTTATTGAAGATTTTTAAACTTCAGTAAAGTGATTGTGAAGCAACATTCGTTTTGTCAACAGACATCCAAAAGTCAGTATATCGGTTTTGCAACATCATGAACATTAATTAAACTCTGAACGAGTCCATTGCCCCCCTAAACGATGAAAATGCCCCCAGTGGGGCGTACGCCCCACGTTGGGAAACAGGGATCTAGAGGATATCATTTCTAATTACCAGTCAGTGACCAGGGACTAGATAATATTGCATTTTATGTATTCAGTGGAATCCATTCAGTAGACTCTCTTTGATGATTGTTGTGTCTGAGGATGCATGATACAAAGAAGTGATAATTTTTACCCAGAGGATCTCTTTACTACTCTGTGGAGTCAATCCATGGAGCATGAGCTGAACCACTACTTCTCTAATGAAGCGTACCACTTTACTAGGAACAATGGTAGCAGATCCTGTTCTCATATGTTCGATAGGACACCCAACAACCCCATTGAGTTGTGAGAAGATGTGTGAAACAGGATGTCCAAGCTAAACTCCATTCTCAAAGGAGGCCTTCCAGAAATGCATTTAGCAGTAGTGTGCATTCTAGGAGAACTGTGTGCAGCCAGAAGGAGAGTACTTTGAAGGAGATTAGGGTTTCATACCTTCAGCTCACAACAGGACATACATATATCTCACAATAATATATACATACATCTAGTAGTCGAGCACACAGGCATCTCCCAACAAGATGGACATCTCATAATAAGACAGGCATCTCCCAAACTAGATGGACATCTCACAACAATATGGACATCTCCCAACACGACAGACATCTCACAACAAGACAGGCATCTCACAACAAGATGGACATCTCATAACAAGACAGGCATCTCCCAAACTAGATGGACATCTCACAACAATATGGACATCTCCCAACAAGACAGGCATCTCCCAACAAGATGGACATCTCACAACAAGACAGGCATCTCACATCAAGATGGACATTTCACAACACGATGGACATCTCACAACAAGATGAACATCTCACAACAAGATAGGCATCTCCCAAGAAGATGGACATCTAATAAGACAGGCATCTCACAACAAGATGGACATCTCACAACAAGACAGGCATCTCACAACAAGAGGGACATCTCACAACAAGACAGGCATCTCACAACAAGATGGACATCTCAGAACAAGATGGACATATCACAAGATGGACATATCACAACAAGACAGGCATCTCCCAACAAGATGGACATCTCATAACAAGACAGACATCTCCCAAACAAGATGGACATCTCACAACAATATGGACATATCCCAACTAGACAGACATCTCACAACAAGATACGCATCTTCCAACAAGATGGACATCTCACAACAAGATGGACATCTCACAACAAGATGGACATCTCACAACAAGATGGACATTTCACAACACGATGGACATCTCACAACAAGATGGACATCTCCAAACAAGGTTGACATCTCACAACAAGATGGACATCTCCAAACAAGATGGACATCTCACAACAAGATGGACATCTCACAACAAGATGGACATCTCACAACAATATGGGCATCTCACAACAAGATGGGCATCTCCCAACAAGATGGACATCTCACAAGATAGACATCACACAAGATAATGTACATGCAGACATCTCACAACAAGACAGACATATGTCTCATGACAATATAAATATTTAATTGCAGGGTACATAGTCATCTTATAACAAGGCATACATACACTTCACTAAAAGACATGCAGACATCTCACAAGACATGTGGACATCTCACAATACATGCAGACATCTCACAAGACATGCAGATATCTCACAAGACATGTGGACATATCACAAGACATGTGGACATCTCACAATACATGCAGACATCTCACAAGACATGCAGACATCTCACAAGACATGTGGACATATCACAAGACATGCAGACATCTCACAATACATGCAGACATCTCACAAGACATGCAGACATCTCACAAGACATGCAGACATTTCACAAGACATGCAGACATTTCACAAGACATGTAGACATCTCACAAGACATGTATACATCTCACAAGACATGCAGACATCTCACAAGACATGCAGACATCTCACAAGACATGCAGACATGTCACAAGACATGCAGACATGTCACAAGACATGCAGACATCTCACAAGACATGCAGACATGTCACAAGACATGCAGACATCTCTCAAGATATGCAGACATCTCACAAGACATGCAGACATCTCACAAGACATGCAGACATCTCTCAAGATATGCAGACATCTCACAAGACATGCAGACATCTCACAAAACATGCAGGCATCTCACAAAACATGCAGACATCTCACAAAACATGCAGACATCTCACAAAACATGCAGACATCTCACAGTAAGATATTAAAATATGTCTCAAGTTTTGAAAAACTTTGACAACAGGTGGAGGATATTTGCCAGTAGATACATCTTATCCATCTCACATGCTGGAGGCTGTGATCAGTGATGCACTTCCAGTTGTTATCATCACATGTTCAACTCTTGCACCAAACCTGTCATGCTACCCTAGTAAGTTTTACTGTTACTTTGTATGTTACCTTAGTAAGTTTTACTCTTACTTTGTATGTTACCTTAGTAAGGTTTACTCTTACTTTGTATGTTACCTTAGTAAGGTTTACTGTTACTTTGTATGTCATAGGGCTAAAACAGATCAGTGTCAAGAGTGACACCCTAGAGTATGAGGGATATGGCCGTATTCTTCATAGTTCATAAGTACGGTTCCAACTTCACTGCAACGGGTCACCCATAATTGCTCCGTTCCTGTGCCAATGAAAATCACACAAAATGCTAACAACTGTGAAATGTTTCCTGTGTGAACTAATTCCAGAATGAAACAGCCGCGTCGCCACAAAAGAAACCGGCACCGATAAAATGCATATGGCCGTCGCTAATGTAGCAACACAAAACTGTTCATCTCTTGAATTGCAATTCTTGTCGAAGGAACATCAATCATGACAAATCCAGTTTTCTGCACTCCAATATAACTGCATACGGCAGATTGAGCTTGTTCTATGACTGTTCCATGGAATGCTTTTTGCTGTGTCAATCGTGCGTTTGTTGTGTGTTCAGAAAAGGCCGTATTCTGACGAGGAATAGCAACTAGTGGTTACTCGACCACCGGTCACCTGAAGCGACTAGAGCCCTACTTGGCTAATATGCATCCTGTGTGCATTCTAGAGAATTTCTTAATTTTCGTTGTTCTTTCCTTTTGTATGCACTTTCCTCATCACTACAATCTACTCTTTGTGTGCAAAACTCTGGATTATCCACAAACTAAGAACACGTCTTCGTGACATTGGTGAGTCTGTCATGAGTTTGGTTTGGGGACTCGGCTCAACAATAAGCAATATGGCCACCACTTATCACTCTGCTAAACAGATTATCTCCCCTGTTTGATGGATATCATGTTGTTTGTCAAATGAACAGATAATCTCCCTTGTTTGATGGATGTCATGTTGTTGTTTGCCAGATGAACAGATCATCTCCCTTGTTTGATGGATGTCATGTTGTTGTTTGCCAGATGGACAGATTATCTCCCTTGTGTGATGGATGTCATGTTGTTGTTTGTCAGATGAACAGATTATCTCCCTTGTTTGATGGATGTCATGTTGTTGTTTGTCGGATGAACATATCATCTCCCTTGTTTGATGGATGTCATGTTGTTTGTCAGATGAACAGGTCATCTCCCTTGTTTGATGGATGTCATGTTGTTTGTCAGATGAACAGATCATCTCCCTTGTTTGATGGATGTCATGTTGTTTGTCAGATGAACAGATCATATCCCTTGTTTGATGGATGTCATGTTGTTTGTCGGATGAACAGATCATCTCCCTTATTTGATGGATGTCATGTTTGTCAGATGGACAGATTATCTCCCTTATTTGATGGATGTCATGTTGTTTGTCAGATGAACAGGTCATCTCCCTTGTTTGTCAGATGAACAGATCATCTCCCTTGTTTGATGGATGTCATGTTGTTGTTTGTCAGATGAACAGATCATCTCCCTTGTTTGATGGATGTCATGTTGTTTTTCAGATGGACAGATTATCTCCCTTGTTTGATGGATGTTATGTTGTTTGTCTGATGAACAGATCATCTCCATTGTTTGATGGATGTCATGTTGTTTGTCAGATGAACAGATCATCTCCCTTGTTTGATGGATGTCATGTTGTTTGTCAGATGAACAGATCATCTCCCTTGTTTGATGGATGTCATGTTGTTTGTCGGATGAACAGATAATCTCCCTTATTTGATGGATGTCATGTTTGTCAGATGGACAGATTATCTCCCTTATTTGATGGATGTCATGTTGTTTGTCAGATGAACAGGTCATCTCACTTGTTTGTCAGATGAACAGATCATCTCCCTTGTTTGATGGATGTCATGTTGTTTGTCAGATGAACAGATCATCTCCCTTGTTTGATGGATGTCATGTTGTTTGTCAGATGAACAGATCATCTCACTTGTTTGATGGATGTCATGTTGTTTGTCGGATGAACAGATAATCTCCCTTATTTGATGGATGTCATGTTTGTCAGATGGACAGATTATCTCCCTTATTTGATGGATGTCATGTTGTTTGTCAGATGAACAGGTCATCTCACTTGTTTGTCAGATGAACAGATCATCTCCCTTGTTTGATGGATGTCATGTTGTTTGTCAGATGAACAGATCATCTCCCTTGTTTGATGGATGTCATGTTGTTTTTCAGATGGACAGATTATCTCCCTTATTTGATGGATGTCATGTTGTTTGTCAGATGAACAGGTCATCTCCCTTGTTTGTCAGATGAACAGATCATCTCCCTTATTTGATGGATGTCATGTTGTTTTTCAGATGGACAGATTATCTCCCTTATTTGATGGATGTTATGTTGTTTGTCTGATGAACAGAACATCTCCCTTGTTTAATGGATGTCATGTTGTTTGTCAGATGAACAGGTCATCTCCCTTGTTTGATGGATGTCATGTTGTTTGTCAGATGAACAGGTCATCTCCCGTGTTTGATGGATGTCATGTTGTTTGTCAGATGAACAGATCATCTCCCTTGTTTGATGGATGTCATGTTGTTTGTCGGATGAACAGATAATCTCCCTTATTTGATGGATGTCATGTTTGTCAGATGGACAGATTATCTCCCTTATTTGATGGATGTCATGTTGTTTGTCAGATGAACAGGTCATCTCCCTTGTTTGTCAGATGAACAGATCATCTCCCTTGTTTGATGGATGTCATGTTGTTGTTTGTCAGATTGAACAGATCATCTCCCTTGTTTGATGGATGTCATGTTGTTGTTTTTCAGATGGACAGATTATCTCCCTTATTTGATGGATGTCATGTTGTTTGTCAGATGAACAGATCATCTCCCTTGTTTGATGGATGTCATGTTGTTGTTTGCCAGATAGACAGATTATCTCCCTTGTGTGATGGATGTCATGTTGTTTGCCAGATAGACAGATTATCTCCCTTGTGTGATGGATGTCATGTTGTTTGCCAGATGAACAGATCATCTCCCTTATTTAATGGATGTCATGTTGTTTGTCAGATGGACAGATTATCTCTCTTGTTTGATGGATGTCTTGTTGTTTGTCAGATGAACAGATCATCTCCCTTGTATGTTGGATATCATGTTGTTTGTTGGATGAACAGATTATCTCCCTTGTTTGATGGATGTCATGTTGTTTGTCAGATGGACATATTATCTCCCTTGTTTGATGGATGTCACGTTGTTGTTTGTCAGATGAACATATCATCTCCCTTGTTTGATGGATGTCACGTTGTTTGTCAGATGAACAGATTATCTCCCTTGTTTGATGGATGTCATGTTGTTTGTCAGATGAACGGGTCATCTCACTTGTTTGATGGATGTCATGTTGTTTGTCAGATGAACAGATCGTCTCCCTTGTTTGATGGATGTCATGTTTGTCAGATGAACAGATCATCTCCCTTGTATGTTGTATATCATGTTGTTTGTTGGATGAACAGATTATCTCCCTTGTTTGATGGATGTCATGTTGTTTGTCAGATGGACATATTATCTCCCTTGTTTTGATGGATGTCATGTTGTTGTTTGTCAGATGAACATATCATCTCCCTTGTTTGATGGATGTCACGTTGTTTGTCAGATGAACAGATTATCTCCCTTGTTTGATGGATGTCATGTTGTTTGTCAGATGAACGGGTCATCTCCCTTGTTTGATGGATGTCATGTTGTTTGTCAGATGAACAGATCATCTCCCTTGTTTGATGGATGTCATGTTGTTTGTCAGATGAACATATCATCTCCCTTGTTTTATGGATGTCATGTTGTTGTTTGTCAGATGGACAGATTATCTCCCTTATTTGATGGATGTCATGTTGTTGTTTGTCAGATGGACAGATCATCTCCCTTGTTTGATGGATGTTATGTTGTTTGTCAGATGAACAGATCATCTCCCTTGTTTGATGGATGTTATGTTGTTTGTCAGATGAACAGATCATCTCCCTTGTTGATGGATGGCAAGCAAAATTGAAGCAAGAGAATCAACAGAAAAATATTGACTTGAAAGTGACACTTGACAGCTTAGCATACACTGTTTACTCATCGGGTACTACAGGCAAGCCCAAAGGTTGGTTCATATAGAATCTATCAGTTACTATGCCATTTCTCTTTGCTTTTAATTCATACACATTCCTGTTATGCTATAGTCTCCCATACTATTAGAATGTCCAGACAGTATAAAAATGCAAGATATTGTCAACATATGATTATGATGAGCCTACGCCAGTCAGTTACAAATGACTTATCTTATCCTATCTTAACCACATTTGACGTGAAGCGCGTGGAGGTACAAATGGCTAAAAATATAAAATTTAATTGTAATCTGACTTGTTGTATCTGTTTTTTGCTGTTGTATCTGACTGTCAGTCGATGTTTCACAAGATCCAAAAGGGCAGATTTCGATATGAGTGAATGTCGTCTATAGAAGTTTCCAACCTACAGGGCCATAATGGATCTACTCTCCAGGGCATGCAGGTGTTTGCGGCAATGAGAGAGCAGACAGACTTGCATCAACATCGTTTGTTGGGGAGTTGAAGATGGATAAGAGGGATGTTCTGCGGTCTCTTTGCCACTTCCTGTTGGATGAACACACTAAAATAGATGTTGAATCGATCCAGTGATTTAAGCAGTTTGAAGTTACCCGTTGTACATGTAGAACTGGGTGCCTGAAGGGCAGAGTGAGGAGTATGTTTAATCAGCGAGCCACGAAAACCATCAGAATGCATACTCTTCGATATCTGTTGGGAGAGACTGTTCACCTATGGGTCTGTCCGGAGTATAATGACGTCAATTTAGTAACCAATAACCAATAAAATTGAATGAGTTAATATGAACTAGAAAAACCATTTACTATTACACTTATATTGTCTTCTATTTCTCAACATAATCTTCGTGGATATTTGATAGACTTATCCCATATCTATAGCAGGGTCACAGAACCTACAACATAAGTGTCCAGTAGACTGTCCAGCCACATTCTCATGTCACCTACATCTTTTTCTCCATCTGCAAAGCATTTTCTGCCAAGGTGTGTTGTTAGTGGACAAGAAAATAGGTGGAAGTATTCAGGGTAACTCTGCCAATGCTGGTTCCAAGCCTGGATGAAAAAGGAGGAGGACTTGTGCGTGAGGCCAGCTACCTCATCACAAGAAATTGAAGTAGCTACAGAAACTTGTAAGAAAGGACGCCATACGGGTAAACCGACCAGCCAGGTGGTGTGCGGTGCACCTAGTGCATCAATGACGGTTGCTGATGAAAGCTGCTTTGTGAAGTCAGCAACCCGACTCGTACATTACTTGGCTCAAAACACACACTAAAATTGGATTTTGGAATGTGAGAACGATGGCCACAGCTACAAAATCAGCCCAAATTGCAGAAGAAATGAAGAGATACTGAGCTGGACGTACTGGGGTTAAGTGAGGTGAGATGGCCTGGAACAGATAGAAGAGTAGTTAGTGGATTAACTTTCATATATTCAGGAGAGAAGATGGCAAGCATTTTGAAGGAGTGGGTATAATGATGACACCTAGAATAGCAAAGAGCATGTTAGAATGGGAACCCATCTCGAGTCTGATAATTAGAGCCTGCTTCAGTACCAGGCATGTCAATATGACAATACTGCAGTGTTATGCACCAACAAACGAGGCTGACGATGATAAGAAAGACACATTATATGAGCAACTACAAGATCAAATTAACAAGACCCAAAAACATGATCTGTTAGTAGTAATGGGGACTTTAATGCCAAGGTTGGAAGTGATAATGTAGGGTAGAGAGAGCTATAGGAAACAAGGAATAAACACAATGAATGAGAATGGAGAAAGACTCAGGAGTTATGTATGCTGTCAAACTTAGTAATTGGAGGTACCATCTTTGCACATAAGGAAATTCATAAACTTACTTGGCCCTCACCAGATGGAGTGACCAGGAATCAGATTGACCATATGTGCATAAATACACGATTTAGAACATCATTGCTGGATGTCCGTGCATACAGAGGGCAGATGTAGGAAGTGATCATAATTTATGCATAGGTAAATTGAAACTGAAATTAAAAATTCACCATACTAAAAAGAACAACTGCGAATAGACAGTCAAAGGCTACAAAATAATGAGGTAAAAGAGGAATATCAGCTCGAACTTAAGAATAGGTTCGAGTTACTCAATGGTGAAAATGAACAGAACATTGAAGACAAATGGACTAAGATAAAGGACACACTATTGTGGGCAGCAAATAGTAGCGCAGGATTAAAGACGAAAGACAGAAAACCCTGGATAAGCGATGACACCTGGAAATGTATTCAAGAAAGAAGAAAGATGAAACTAGCAATATTTAATACTAAGGATGCAACAGATGAAATCCAAGCTAAAGATGAATATAGACTAAAAGACAAGGAAGTGAAAAGAGCGACTAGAAGAGATAAAAGAGCATATGTCAATCGACTGGCCGAAGAAGGGAAAAGGCAGCTAAGACTGGAAAAGTAAAATGCTATACAACACACTAAAACAACTTACTGGAACTTTTGTTTCATAGGGTGACCCAATCAAGAGTAAAGATGGTAAAGTTCTAACATCAGATACCGAGCAGAAGAAAAGATGGGCAGAACATTTTGAAGAAATATTAAGTAGACCTGATCCACCAGTACTACTCAAGTTTGACGAAGAGGCAAGAAACAGCTCCTACCAATTAACGAAGAAATGATAAGTGTAGCTGAGGTCAAGGAGGCAATAGATTCCTTGATAAACAATAAGGCAGCGGGTGATGACAACATTACTGCAGAAATGCTCAAAGCGGCTGATGATACAACTATTAGCCAGGTGCAAGAACTATTTAATAAAGTATGGGAAGAAGAAACTGTCCCAGATCAATGGAAGAAGGGAATAATTGTTAAGATCCCCAAAGCCTGTCGGCCCAGCGGTTCGTAGCGCGTTGGACTACGGGTGACTATCCCTCTGTGTGTGCGGGTTCAATTCTGGGGGATGGCAGAAAAAGCCACAGATTCCCTAGATTTACGGTGTTTGTGGCACCGAACCGAAGGGTTACGATGTCCATGGCACCGAGCCAAGAGCTGAAAAGCTCAAGTGCTTCTGGATCGGAAAAAAAAAAAAAAAGGAAAAACACAAAAACAGGTGATCTCAAAGATTGTAACAACTGGAGAGGGATCACCTATTATCAGTAATGACCAAGACTTTCTGCAAAATCATTCTTAATAGAATCAAAGGAGCAGTGGACACAACCTGAGAGAAGAACAAGCTGGTTTTAGACCTGGGAGAAGCTGCTTAGATCAAATAATTACCTAGGACTAATTTTGGAGGAACATATTGAGAAGCAACAACCACTCATACTAAATTTCATCGATTTTAAAAAGCCTTTGATAGTCTACACAGAATCTCTCTGTGGAATATTCTGAGATGCTATGGAATACCAGACAAAATAATAAACATTATTAAGAGCCTCTATGATGGTTCACAGTGTGCAGTTCGCACTGATGGTGGACACAGCGACTGGTTTATGGTTGAAACCGGAGTAAAGCAAGGCTGTATTCTATCTCCGCTATTGTTTGGAGTGGCCATTGACTGGGTGATGCGAAATGTTGCAGGGGCGAAACTGGCATCGATTGGGTAGAAAATAGTCAACTAGAAGATTTGGATTTTGCAGATGATATTGCCTTGTTAAGTAGAAACAACCAAGATATGCAAAGAAAAACAGACAACTTGTCATCTATAGCATCAAAAGTTGGACTGCAGATAAGCTATGAAAAACAAATATAATGAAGACACCTATGGCAAGTAATGCAGATATCACACTGAATCTAAAATGATAAAAATAACAGAGCAGTTCACCTATTTAGGTAGCAATTTTGATTGCACAGGAAATGTTAAAAAGAAATTATGATACTAATTGGCAAAGCAACATCAGCTTTTAAAAGTCTAAATAAATATGGAACTGCAAGTTATATAGTATTAAAACTAAATTACAATTTTCAATTCATATGTATCAATCCTAACATATAGCTAGAGAGTTGGAAAATGACTAAAGATATAGAAAGAAAGTTGAATGCATTTGAAAATAGATGTCTACGAAAAATAATGAATATAAAATGGAATGAATTCAGAAGTGATGAAATCAGAGACAGGTCTGGTCAACCACTAGTGACAACTGTTATAAGAAAGAGAAGATGGAGATATGTTGGGCACACCTTGAGGAGAAATGATCAACGAATATCAAAGCAGGCATTGAAGTGGGATGCAAAGGGTTCAAGAAAGAGAGGTGACCTAAGGAGACCCTGAAACGAACTTTGCTGAGAGAGGCAGGAAATATCTGTCTCAGTTCCATGGAGGAGATTGAGCGAGTTGCCCAAGATAGAGCGGTATGGAGAAATTACTTGCAGGCCCTATGTAACGTATAAGCGTACGAGAGGAATTATATTATTATTATTCAGGTTGTTGAGACTGTAAGGTGAATGTTAGAACAGTTTCTACGATAGGTCTCTTGGTTTAATCTAGCTGTATGTAAGCTGGCATTGTCATGAAGGAACAGTAACCCTCTGATCAGTAGTTCTGAGCATGTATCTCTATACATGAGCCACTTAGCATATGCTATTGTCTTTCCCCAGGTGGATGATGGAATTGGTTGTCCACTCTGCCGTTATGTAGGGTAGGAGCTTTAATTTGCTCCAGGGCCAGATGAGTCGCCCATGTTGTGTTATATCCGTGTTTATTTATTGTAGTCTTGATATTATCTATCCATCTGTTGCTTGGTCTTCCCTTGGCTCTAGTACCTCATCACGCCTAAGTGGTTACCGGGGCCCAATTGGGGTGTAAAGAATAGAACCACTGTTACCTGCCACGCCTGTCGTAAGAGGCGACTAAGGAGGTTTGGCTGAAATCGGATGCATGTGCCCTAAATGTGTAGAAGTCAACCTGCTGCCTTGCAGGATGGCTGGAGACAGCCAAAGGCTAACGGAGAGTGAACCCAGTAAACGCTGGCTGAATCTGGACACATTGCTGAAGGATAAGCACCAGAGCTGCAAATGGCACTGAAGATGTGATGAAACCCACCCATGCTAAGGCTGCATGAATCAGATTTTCACATGAATGAATTTATGGAGAGATCTGGTACATTGGTCTAAGCGGTGATTGAGAGAGCGAGAGAGTACCTCATCTCTTTTTATTCTATGCTGTTATTGGTGGTTGTTTGTATTCTATTCACATTAAATGTCCAAACCATTGCATTTGTTGTCTTTCAATGTATTAGGTGCATGAAGTTATGACCACTATGCTTCTGATGTCGTCATTTCATAGTCTATCTTTCCTGTTGACCCCATAGCATATGCTACCTAAACTAAACATCAAGTTGAATGTTTATGCCATTTAGTGATATCTTTAGTACTATCAGCTACCATATTCAGCTACCCAATATCAGATTGTAATATACTTTTTGACTTAGCCCTCATGATTATGAGTGCCTCTCTCTCTCCCTCCCTCCTCTCTCTCTCTCTTATGTGTGTGTGTTAGTGATATCTTTAGAACTATCAGCTACCATATTCAGCTACCCAATATCAAATTGTAATATACTTTTTGACTTAGTCCTCATGATTATGAGTGCCTCTCTCTCTCTCTCTATGTGTGTGTTAGTGATATCTTTAGAACTATCAGCTACCCTTTCAGCTTGTACTGTATCAGCTTGTAATATACTTAATGACTTAGCCCTCATGAGTTTGCGTGCCTGTGTGCGTGCTTACACCTGTTGTGTTAGTGTAGCTCAGCTGGTTCAATTTCATTTGTGTTTAAAACAAGGTTTAATTTTAAAATGTTCTCATAATAAAAGACAGGTTATTGATAAACAGCAGATGAAAGGAGGAGACAAGACAAACCAAAGAAATCACAAAGTAGGATGGTGGAAAGAGAAATGAAAGGTTGGATTGACATGGGATACCATGAACATTATCCATTTGAGGATCATCTTCATGAGACATGTCTATAATTTCTCCGATCTCCTCCCAAGCATGTATTTCAGTGTGTTTAGACTAACAACTCCCATTCTGTGTTGACTGATGTATCTACTGGAATTTCTCTCATTTTTTCCCTTCTTGCCGCACCTATCGGTAAACGTAACTTGCGCAACTGAGATAAAGGATACCCTTTATCTTCTTCATTGAAATTTTCAGAGCGTACATTTTCTCTTAGAGCATTGATGGTGTCGCTTTTGTCCATAGAAGACCCGCTCTCTCCTTGCTCTTCACCCCAGAATGACCTGGGACAAAGATGAAGGTAAGTGTCTGGATTGTCGCATTTTGTATTAATTGCATCCACTTCCTTTTACATAACCAGTCTTGATCTTCTGTATCATGCTCATAGAGTCGCTGTCCATGGACAGAAAAGAAGCAAACCAACAGTAGTAGAGATCACTTATGAATGCCTTTTGCGTCATGACATGAAGAGACCATAGATAGATATGTATGTTTGATTTATATCTTCTGAATTCCTGAGCAGTTAACAATGCTCAAGACACATAAAATGGATGTTTGGGTATACATGCTGCCTGGGCTATCAATTGTTTTATTCACCTATGGCTCTAGTGGTTGTGGGTGCATCCCTAACTTTTAGAGTGTATGTGTTACTATTGAAACAATGGTGGCGACTCTGGCTGAACATCCGTAACTCTGATTTATACACACATATCAAAGAATTAATGATTTAGTTAAGCACAATTACATCTTGTGTTCTTTCACTAGATGTACAAGTGTGTGACATGTACAAGTGGGACATGTGAACAATAGGTCATAGATCCTCCATCTGAAATTTACAAAAACAGAAATAATTCAAAAATTCCTAGAGCAGAAAAAACATGGTTGCACTAGAGGTGGCTGGAACAAAAATCCAATAACTTTCAGAAGGTAAAAGACCATTGCTCAGAAACAAGGATGTATGCAATGCCTCAATGAAGAACTTTTATATCGGTCCTAACAAATGGTTGAAAACTAGCTGATGACTGAGTTATGTGGAAAAGAACATTACACAAAGATGTAGAATCTTTTGAAAAGAGACTTAGTGTTGAGCTTGAAGACAAGAAAGACAAGCACAAACTTGAAAGTAGTCACAGTAAGACACTTGCCAATTGGCCGTCTGTTAACAAAAAGTCCCTATATGTGTGTGCATGCATGCATATGTGTCCTGTAATGGCACTATTTATTTCTGATTGGTGACCGACCCTTGGTGTTATGGTTTGTTTTTATAAAGATCTAATGTTACAGATTACTCTGATAGATTATTTTCTAGCCTGTAAGAATGTCTATACGTGTCTGGACTTGTAAACTGTGGATTTCACATTAAAATGTACACTATCACCTTTCAGCCTAGCAGGGTCAGGTTAGTGCTTACTTTGAGAACCATGTTAGGTTGGATTTAACATTGGTTTCCTCTGTCTCCATTGTACAGTGAGATTCATCTTGGGTGACGAGTTTCTCTATCTCGGTTGTATTGATGTCCAAGTTTTCACTTGACACATTTTCTTCTGCTTAGAGATTGGGAGTTCTCTGTCGTTCTCATAAGTATATCTGCTATTTGTCTGGTCCACAATCAATTGAAACATCCTCTGTCTAGACTTTGTTATTGTATCTCTTCGGTGCAGGACTGTCTTCAATTTGTATCACATGCTTTTTATTTGATTATCGCCAGTGTGTATTTCATTTCACTGAAGTGTTTCTCTCATGTGTTGTCGGGACCCTCACGGTGAGCAAAGAATAGTAACACTGCGACCTACAAGGCACTTCATAAGAGACGACTGAGGTAGGGGCCTAGGGAAGCTACCTAGTAAATAAAAGCGTTCCAGAAATTGGATGTGCTGGCCTACTTGTAGGCGCATAACTTGCACAACATACAATAGCTCTTAGGATCAGATCACATACAAATCACAGAGTGGTTAACAAGTGGTCAATATGGAGCGTTCAAGAAGAAGAATATGCCAGACAAACTTCAAGAGAAACAGAAAATGAAAAAGAAGAATATGATGTTATTGTACCTCTTCAGTGCAGGCCTGTCTTCAATTTTTATCATGTTCTTTTGATTTGATTATAGTTGGAACATTTTTTTGTCTTGCCAGGAATAATGTGTCCCCAGCGGGGAGCTGTGTTTTCCTATCACCATCGTCATGTGACCTATCCATATAGTGAAGGGAAAGGAAGCCTGTAATATATTCTTTGTGTGGGAGTTGATGAGGCCTCTGCTGAAAGGTGTACCAATGTACATTGTGAGCAATCAGCTCATTTATGATCCTCCCTTTCTATGTGAGTTTCTACGCACACATGGAATTACTCGCATGTTGTTTACACCCAGCTTGCTAGAGACGATTATTAACACCACACCAGCCGACATACTGAAGAGGAGCTTCAACACCTTTCGGTACTTGCTGACATTTTCTAATTCCATTACATGAATTCAAAGATTCATTTACTGCTAGCAGCATTGTGACATTTTATTATATCTGTTCAATATTAACTCTTTCCACGCTTTTGCAGCACACTGCCACAGCGGAATTCTGTTAAATGCCAATCACTGTACACTGCACCATTAGAGTTGCATTAGAGTTGCTTCCCTTATAAAAAGTATTTCTAGTTTTACTTTTTCTATTTTATTTCTACTATTTTATTTCTACTATTTTATTTCTATTTTATTTCTACTATTTTACTTCTACTATTTTATTTCTACTATTTTACTTCTACTATTTTATTTCTATTTTATTTCTACTATTTTATTCCTACTATTTTACTTCTACTATTTTATTTCTACTATTTTATTTCTATTTTATTTCTACTATTTTATTCCTACTATTTTACTTCTACTATTTTATTTCTACTATTTTACTTCTACTATTTTATTTCTTTTTTACTTCTACTATGTTATTTCTACTATTTTATTTCTACTATTTATTTCTATTTTATTTCTATTTTATTTCTACTATTTTACTTCTACTATTTTATTTCTATTTTACTTCTACTATTTTACTTCTACTATGTTATTTCTACTATTTTATTTCTACTATTTATTTCTATTTTATTTCTATTTTATTTCTACTATTTTACTTCTACTATTTTATTTCTATAGTCTGTCCATTAATTCGTGAGCACGTTTGAAATTGATTTTCTCGAAAACTACCTGTTGGATCTCAGTGATTTTTGCAAGCAGCCTTAGAATATCCATGACGCTAGAGAAATATTTTTTCCAAGAAAATTTGATGTAGTTTGAAATATTTCTTCTTCAGGTTATATTAAAATCAACCTCACCGGATTGTACACAATAGTAACAGATCTATGGTACACAGACGCGTTGTTCTAAAAATACATTATGGTAACATTAAAATATCGTGAGTAAACAACAATTTCACGAAATCCGTGCACCTAACCCAGTCGACTTTGAAAGCGGAAAGCATATGACGTTATAATTGGGATACCGTTGTATAGTTATAGGTGTATCTCCAATTGGGATACCGTTGTATAGTTATAGGTGTATCTCGCTATTTTTATTAAGCTATTGTATCATATTTGTTGGCTTATCAAAACTGACATTGATATCACATTCATAATGAGTCTGAAGTGCACATTTATAATAATGCAGAAGGTTACAGTTTTACTATACCAACACTTCCGTGAGGAATCTAAGAGAGGTCATCTATATTGCGATATTCATAACCCTGAGAAACGAACGCAACTGGCGCTTGGTCTGAATAGAGAATCCTTTTCCCAATGGATTAAACAGGACGGAAAGTGCACTAATGTCAAGCAAGGAAGGAAAAGAACAATTGGCGACTTTGACATAGATGTCATAAGACGGGAGCTCTTGAAAATGTTTCCGACAAATCAACTTGTTACTCTCAGGAAACTGAAATTAAAACTGCAATCAGATTGCAGCATAGACATTTCTAAAAGTACTCTATGGAAAATTGTAAGAGCGCACTCACCTTCAGAAAAACTATAGGCGGCAGGAATATTATTTGTGAAAAGCCACATTTAATTGCTGCCCAAAGTAAATAGCTGAGGCAGATCCGTGAGCGCGGAGGCAAGGCTATGATATTGTATATTTGGACGAATCCTGGGTCAATGCTCACCACACCAATGCTAAAGAATGGCAATCAGTAGACGGTGAACAGAAAAGAAAATACCAAGCAGCAAAGGCCATCGTATTATACTAACACATGCAGGAAGCAGTGAAGAAGGTCTTGTCCATGACGCTGGACTTATTTTCCAATCAAAAGTACCGACGGTAGGGACTACCACACAGAAATGAATGGACATATTTTCAGGCACTGGATGGAGAAAGATCTACTTCCAATTCTAAACAGACCATCATGCTTGGTAATGAATAATGCATCCTATCACAACGCAGTATCAGTGGAAGACAAAGTACCAACTGCATCAAATACAAAAGATCAAATTAGGACTTGGCTTGCTAAGGAAAATGTCAGCTTCGATGATACATATTTGAAACCCGAGTTGTTGCACCTGGTGAGGATGACAAATAAGACAAAGGTGTTTCATATTGACAAAATCATTGCGGAATACGGCCACACGTCTTTCGACTACCTCCATATCATGCTCACCTCAATCCGATAGAGCTTGTCTGGGCTAAAGTAAAGGGCAAGTTGCCGAACAGAACAGGACGTTTAAAATGTGTGATGTTGAAGTTCTGACACGTGAGTCCCTCTCAATGATAGACATGCAGTTCTGGAAGAAGTGTGTTGAACATGTGCTCGAGAGGAAGGCAGTACTGGCACCGAGATGGATTACAATTTGTCCAGCCAGTAACAATTATCAACCTCATGGTATCGTCAGATTCGGGATGATACAAATCATGTTTTGATTACAGACTGAGAAATAGCAACGTATACATTTCCATATCCAAATCGTCTACCATTATACAATTTGTGGTGAAGTTAAGACACCCTGGGATCTAATGGTGACCGAAGGGGAGGACTAACTGTTGCATATTGTCACGATTGCACATAAAGGGCAACACACTTAATTACTTGACCTATCAAGTTAATATGGAGATACACCTATGAATAGAATTGACATGGACAAATTCTAGGGATTACTGTAAAATCTAAAATTTGAGCCCCGTATTTGCAATTGTCATAAAAGATCAAAGAATTGCAGATGTGCAAAATCCGTAGCATCTATGGACTACTGGTTAGCTTTATTTTAGCGTCATGGATATTCTAAGGCTGCATGCAAAAATCACTGAGATCCAACAGGTAGTTTTTGAGAAAATCAATTTCAAATGTGCTCACGAATTAATGGACAGACTATACTATTTTATTTCTACTATTTTACTTCTACTATTTATTTCTATTTTATTTCTACAATTTTGTTTCTACTATTTTACTTTTACTATTTTACTTCTACTATTTTATTTCTACTATTTTACTTCTACTATTTTACTTCCTATTTTATTCTACTATTTTACTTCTACTATTTTATTTCTACAATTTTATTTCTACTATTTTATTTCTACTATTTTACTTCTACTATTTTATTTCTATTTTATTTCTACTATTTCATTTTCTTTTTATTTCTACTATTTTATTTCTACTATTTTACTTCTACTATTTTACTTCTACTATTTTACTTCTACTATTTTATTTCTACTATTTTAGCTTCACTATTTATTTCTACAATTTTATTTCTACTATTTTATTTCTACTATTTTACTTCTACTATTTTATTTCTACTATTTTACTTCTACTATTTTACTTCTACTATTTTATTTCTATTTTATTTCTACTATTTCATATCTTTTTTATTTCTACTATTTTATTTCTACTATTTTACTTTTACTATTTTACTTCTACTATTTTATTTCTACTATTTTACTTCTACTATTTTACTTCTACTATTTTATTTCTATTTTATTTCTACTATTTCATTACTTTTTTATTTCTACTATTTTACTTCTACTATTTTATTTCTATTTTATTTCTACTATTTTATTTCTATTTTACTTCTACTATTTTATTTCTACTATTTTATTTCTACTATTTTACTTCTACTATTTTACTTCTATTTTATTTCTATTTTATTTCTACTATTTCATTTCTTTTTTATTTCTACTATTTTACTTCTACTATTTTATTTCTATTTTATTTCTACTATTTTATTTCTACTATTTTACTTCTACTATTTATTTCTATTTTATTTCTACTATTTTATTTCTACTATTTATTTCTATTTTATTTCTACTATTTTACTTCTACTATTTTATTTCTACTATTTTATTTCTACTATTTTACTTCTACTATGTTATTTCTACTATTTTATTTCTACTTTTTTATTTCTATTTTATTTCTACTATTTTACTTCTACTATTTTACTTCTACTGTGTTATTTCTACTATTTTACTTCTACTATTTTATTTCTACTATTTTACTTCTATTTTATTTCTATTTTATTTCTACTATTTTATTTCTATTTTACTTCTACTATTTTATTTCTACTATTTTACTTCTACTGTTTTACTTCTACTATTTTATTTCTACTATTTTATTTCTATTTTATTTCTACTATTTAATTTCTACTATTTTATTTCTATTTATTTCTACTATTTTACTTCTATTATTTTATTTCTACTATTTTATTTCTATTTTATTTCTACTATTTTATTTCTATTTATTTCTACTATTTTATTTCTACTATTTTACTTCTACTATTTTATTTCTACTATTTTACTTCTACTATTTTTTTTCTACTATTTTATTTCTACTATTTTATTTCTATTTTATTTCTACTATTTTATTTCTACTATTTTATTTCTACTATTTTATTTCTACTATTTTACTTCTACTATTTTATTTCTACTATTTTACTTCTACTATTTTATTTCTACTATTTTACTTCTACTATTTACTTCTACTATTTTATTTCTACTATTTTATTTCTACTATTTTATTTCTACTATGTTATTTCTACTATGTTATTTCTATTTCACTTCTACTATTTTATTTCTACTATTTATTTCTATTTTGTTTCTACTATTTTATTTCTGTTTTACTTCTACTATTTTATTTCTACTATTTTACTTCTACTATTTTATTTCTATTTTATTTCTACTATTTTATTTCTATTTTACTTCTACTATTTTATTTCTACTATTTTACTTCTACTGTTTTACTTCTACTATTTTATTTCTATTTTATTTCTACTATTTTATTTCTACTATTTTATTTCTATTTATTTCTACTATTTTATTTCTACTATTTTACTTCTACTATTTTATTTCTACTATTTTACTTCTACTATTTTATTTCTACTATTTTATTTCTACTATTTTATTTCTACTATTTTATTTCTACTATTTTACTTCTACAATTTATTTCTATTTTATTTCTACAATTTTATTTCTACTATTTTACTTTTACTATTTTACTTCTACTATTTTATTTCTACTATTTTATTTCTATTTTACTTCTACTATTTTATTTCTACTATTTTACTTCTACTATTTTACTTCTACTATTTTATTTCTACTATGTTATTTCTACTATGTTATTTCTACTATGTTATTTCTATTTCACTTCTACTATTTTATTTCTACTATTTTATTTCTACTATTTTACTTCTACTATTTTATTTCTACTATTTTACTTCTACAATTTATTTCTATTTTATTTCTACAATTTTATTTCTACTATTTTACTTCTACTATTTATTTCTATTTTATTTCTACTATTTTATTTCTACTATTTTACTTCTACTATTTTACTTCTACTATTTTATTTCTATTTTATTTCTACTATTTCATTTCTATTTTATTTCTTCTATTTTACTTCTACTATTTTATTTCTATTTTATTTCTACTATTTTATTTCTACTATTTTACTTCTACTATTTTATTTCTACTATTTTACTTCTACTATTTTATTTCTACTATTTTACTTCTACTATTTTTTTTCTACTATTTTACTTCTACTATTTTATTTCTACTATTTTATTTCTATTTTACTTCTACTATTTTACTTCTACTATGTTATTTCTACTATTTTACTTCCACTATTTTATTTCTACTATTTATTTCTATTTTATTTCTATTTTATTTCTACTATTTTACTTCTACTATTTTACTTCTACTATTTTACTTCTATTTTATTTCTATTTTATTTCTACTATTTTATTTCTGTTTTATTTCTACTATTTTATTTCTACTATTTTATTTCTATTTTATTTCTACTATTTTATTTCTACTATTTTATTTCTATTTTATTTCTACTATTTTATTTCTATTTTATTTCTACTATTTTATTTCTACTATTTTATTACTTCTATTTTACTTCTACTATTTTATTTCTACTATTTTATTTCTACTATTTTACTTCTACTATTTAAAAAAATTTTTTTAAAATTGATCTTAAAGGCATATGACATTTTATATATATATATATATATATATATATATATATATATATATATATATATATATATATATATATTACATACACACACATGTTTCTATGTTGCAGGTTTGATCATGGGATGAGTTACAACATTTTATGGAAATACATTATGGAAGTGTAAAATTATTTTCTTTCATTCTTATTACTTGGTGATGTTTTCTTTGGTATTCTCGGTTTTAGGGGTGTTACAAATCCCTGCATTCTCTCTTCTCATTCACTCAGTGTGTTTGTGTGTCAGCAGCTCTTTGTGTTATGTGTGCTGCTTTCTGGTCATATATATGTTTGAAAATTCCTGCGTTGTATTGTTGTTCGTGTTTTGCTTTGTTTCTGCATAGCCAGATGAGGTATCTGAATTCTGCTAGCAGTGTGAGATTTGTTTTGTGTGTATTTTTGTTTGTGTGGGGGATTGTGTTTAGCATGATTAGCTTTGTACATGTTTACTTTGTTTGTTGTGTTGCCGACTATTGTTTGTTGCAGTGACTTTAGTGCTAGTGATATTGTGCTGCAGTGGAAGAAAATGTGGTCTTCTGTTTCTTGTTTGTTTTGTCTGCAGAGTGTGAATTTGGTTCGTTGTGATTTGTGTGTTCTTCTGTATGCTACTGGTGTTATGCTGAAGAGTAGTATGTACGTTACCTCTTTTGCTTTGGTTGATGTTTGTGTTCTGTGTAGGTTTCTAAAGATGTTTGAGTAGTCTGTTATAAAATGGGTGTCTTCTTCTTCTTTTGTCGTCACACTGCTACGGGTTGTTGCCCAGTGTCGTGGTTTTCTGTTTTTGTCTTGCGCTGTTCTGGTGGCTTGTGTGATTGTTATCTTTGCTCTTTCACAGGATTCTGCTACGCCATCTAACCATCTTTTCTGTGGTCTTCCTCTTGCCTTCTTTCCCGATGTTCTGTTGTAGAAGACTCTGTATACTGTGGAGTTTGGATGCATTCTTATTAAGTGGCCAAACCACTTCATTCTTTGTTTATCTATGTAATTCAAGCATGGTTTTGTGCCAACTTTCTTTCTTATGCTGATGTTGGTGATTCTGTCTTTTCTTGTGTTGTTGGTAACTTTTCTCAGGCAACGCATTTCACATGTAGTTATTTTTGTGACTACGCTTTGCTCAATGTCCATGTTTGGCTCTGGTAACACAAAGTAGGTATAAAAATGCTGTTGATCATTTGTTTCTTAGCTGCCTGTGAAATTTTTGGGTGCCTCAACAAAGTGGGTGTAACCTCGTTTAATTCTATTGTGTAAGCGGAGGTTCCTGTCTTGTGACTAGGTGTCTGTAGATTGTCTTCGTGGGATTTTGTATTGTTTTCTCGTTTCCTAGTATGCCTTGTATGCACTGTTCGAGTGGGGCGGTGTCATGTTGCTTACTGTGTGTAGTGAGGATAGTCTGAGTCCTATGTAGTAGTGAGCTAGTGGGTATTTATTTGGTTTTTTAGTGATTTCTCCTACATATTTTATTCTTTGTGCCTGTATTCTGGTTTTTATGTCTTGTAGGGATATTCCTCCCCTGTCTTTGTGTTGTATTAAAGTTTTTGTTTTGATAGCGTGTATTGTATTTTGGAAAATAAATTTCCTGATATTTTTGTTTATTTCTGTTTGCACTTGTGGCGGTGGGTGGAGAACGTTTGATGTGTATAATAATCTAGGAGTGATGTAGGTGTTAACTACAGTGCTTCTACCAAAGATGGTGATGGTTTTGTATCTGTATAGTTGTAGGCGGTCCTTGATCTCTGTGGTGATGTTGTTCCATATTTCTTTGTTTGTTTTTAGGGGTGAGTTGAGGTAGTGAATACTGTATAGTTTTATTTTATTTGTGTTAAATTGAAAGGAAAGTCCGTTTTGTTTTTCCATTTTCCTATGCCCATTATTTGTGATTTTTGTATGTTTACTTTTGATCCACTTTCTGTGCTATATTTTTTAAAAGTTTGCAGGATTTTTTTTATGGATGAGTTTTTGGATGGGAAAAATATTGTGTTGTCTGATTATGCTATTAGTTTTTGTCTCCTAGGCCAGGGATAAAGGTTCCTTTGATGTCCTGGTCTCCTCGTATTTCCTATAGGACTGGTTCTAGCACTAGTACGTACAACAGGGGGGAGAGAGGGCATCCTTGTCTTACCGCTCTCTTTATCGGTATCGGTTCTGTTAACGTGTGGTTTATGAGTAATGTGCTTTCTGGTTATTTGTAAATCAATTCTATCCAGTTCGCGTGGGAACCGATGTTGTTTCGTTGAATCGTTTTGTGGAGGTAAGTCGTGAACACTCTATCGAAGGCTTTCTCTGGTCCAGGAAAGTATTGCTGATTGTGTCTTTTTCATGTGTGTATTGTATTATGTCTCGTATTAAGTGTGTGTGTTTGATGATGCTTCTGTTCTGTATGCTGCATTGTTGGTCTCTATGCTGCATTGTTGGTCCGTGTGGACTAGGGTGTGCATAAAGGGAGCAAGTTTCAGCTTTAGCGCTTTGGTTAGTATTTTGTAGTCTGTGTTGAGTAGAGATATCGGTCTGTGGTATTTCATTTGTGTCTTGTCAGCAGCGCCTTTTGGTATGAGTGTAATGTATGCTTGGTTTAGGCTGTGTGGGAGTTTCTGTCGTTGTAGTGCTTCCTCTAGCACTCTCAGAAAAAGTGGTCCTACTATGTGGAAGAATTTTTGGTAGAAACCGGCTGTTAAACCGCCTGGTCCTGGTGTCTTGTTTTCTTGCAGCGTATCTAGGGCTGCTTTTAGGTTTGTCAGTGTTAGCGGTTGGTCTAGTGTGTACTTGTCCTGGTCGGTTAGTTTCTTGATGTGTGTCCAGTGGTTTTCTTGCTGATGTGGTGTTTCTTCCGGGGTGTATAGGTGTTTGTAGAATTGTTTAAATTCGTTGGCTATTTCTTGAACATCTGTTATTGTCTCTCCTTTTTCGTTGATGATTTCTTTTATTTGTCTGTTTTTTTTATATATTATGCTCTACTGCTAGTATTTGTTTGCTGGGTGTTTCTAGTCTGGTCCTTAGTTGGGCCCCTTGAAATTTATGTATGTTATATTTGTTTAGTTCTTCTCGTAGCATATGTAGTTGTGGTGCTTGACTGTCTACAAGTTCCGTTAGTCTTATGGCTTCTTCTGTGATTTTCCTTTGTCTGTTGGACTGCTTGTGTAGCTGAGATGCGAAGATTTGAGTAACTTCTCTGTGTTCTTTAGCATGTTCCAGTAGTTTGCTAGATCTTCTGTTGGTTCTTCTTCCGCGTAATCTGTTAGTATTTTTGTTATAGTTTCGATGAACACTTTATTCTGGAGTAAGGTATCGTTGAATTTCCAGTGTGGTGATCTTTTGTTTGTGTTATCTATTTGGTTGTCGTTCATTTGTATGGCTACCGCTTTGTGATCGGTGAAGTGCATGGTGCTGCTGACGTGTTCTATTTGGTTGATTTTGTATGATTTATGTGCGTAAATACGGTCTAGTCTGGACTTTCTGCTGGTTATATGGGTTTTGTTGGTGAACGTAGTGTCTCTTCCTTCTGGATAGGTGTGTCGGTATGTGTCCACGAAAGTGTGTTTTTCTAGTAGTTCCTGTAGTAGGTCTGCTGTTTGTGTGTGGTTATAATCATTGATTGGTGTGCCCGTGGAGAGGTCCAGGTCTCGTAGGACTAGGTTGAAATCTCCTATTATCATGTGGTGTCCTTTGTTTGGTGAAGTGTTTTTAGTAATTCTTGGTAGATGGCAGGTTGTTCGCTTTTGTTTGCTTCTTTGTTGTTGTGTTTGTGTCTAATTTCTACTATTTGCTATTCTACCATTTTTGTCTCTGTTCTTGTGTGTGATTACCCATTCGTAGGAGGTCTGTAGTATTGCTACACCTCGGAACCCGTTGCCTGGGCTGTACCACCCGTGTCGTAGGCCTAAGAGTGTTGTTGTCTGATTAGCTATTGTTTTGTTGCTTATATGTGTTTCTTGTAGTAGCAGGAAATCTGTTTTGTGTTTCTGTATTAGTTTTATTATGTGGTTAATTTTGCCTCTGATCCCTCGTATGTTGAGTGACACTGTGTAGTTTATTTGCGTAGGTCATTTTATTATGTGTGTTTTGTTTTGTTCTTTCACGCTTCATTCATACATACCATGTCGTTCTGTGGTCTGTTGCTGTCTTCTGTGTTTTCTGATGGAGGAAATTCCTCGTATGTTTCTGTTCCTAGTGCTAGCCAGGAAGGGGCTGTGCACTGTTCTTGTAAGTCGTCGTCTGTGTTCTTGTTTTCTGCATTTTTATTGATTGTTTCTTTTATTTTCTTGTCGCTGGTTTTCGGTGAGGTTATGTTTGTTGGTGCTGCTTGCTTGTTTCTTTTCCAGCGGCTGTCGACTTCCATGAAGCCATCTGTCGAGTCGTCGGAGTCCGATACGTTGGTCTGTGGCTGTTGTGGTTCTTTCTGCATCGGTACTGGCGTTTTTGACCTGTGCTGGAGGTTTTTGTTGTTCTTTTTTTGGGGCATTGGCTGACCCAGTGTGTATCTTCTCCATATCTCGCACTGTGTCCGGCGGCCGGGTAAAGCTATCCATATTTGTTGCTCTGTGTTGTGTGCACCTGTCAGGCGCAAGTTTATAAAATGGGGTATTTCGTTGTTGTTTTCTCTGTACAAGAAAGTCCATTTGTCTGTAGCGTTTGCTATTGGCAGGGCTTCTGCCTCTGGATCTTTGGTTATGGCTCTTGCAATTTCTGTTGCCCTTTCTTTCGTGTAAGTTGGGGGAAGCCAATGAATGACCCCTTTGGATCTTTCTTTTTCTTTGTGCTCGATCAAAACCGACAGAAGTGGGTTTCCCCATTCAAATTTTTTCCCATGTAGGTTCTTGAAATGCTGTATGTGCGCTACTGTGCTCAGTGTCGCGTACCACTTATGTGGGTCCGCGAACCAGTACAGCGTTGCAATGCCGTTTGGCCCAATCCCGGCAGGTCCTGTCAGTACGCTTGTTATCATGGCATACAAGGCTCTAGATACTTGACCCGAAAGGGTTAGTACCAGGGTGCCTGTACTATTTTATTTCTACTATTTTACTTCTACTATTTTATTTCTACTATTTTATTTCTACTTTCTAATCTTGGTATTCTAATAGGTTGTCCAGTTTTCTTAAAATTAGTATATAATAAGATATATATATATATGTATATTTATTGACGAGTAGTTATTTTTTTTAAATTGCTTTTTTTTGCCTCCCTTGAATTAACTTAAAAATGTAGAAATAACTGCGCGTGGAAAGAGTAAGATATATTACTTTTACTTGAATGTACATTCTCTAATTTAGATTACCTCCACTTGAATGTACATACTCTAATTATCAATTACTTCCACTTGAATGTACATACTTATATCTGAGCAGTGGTCTATCTTGGTGCCTCTTTCATTGTGAAAGTTCACCAAACAACATTTGTTTTGCTATGTGGCAATTGTTCATTATTCTCACATTTTAAATTGAATACAGAAATAACAAGTAGATCCCAATAATCTCAAGCATTTTTGCAAAATGAAAAACATTTTGTGTCATAAAAGCATATCATGTAAAGTGAGAGAGTATTACAGTGCTATGTAGAACCAATTCTCACATAATGGAAGTGAATCATGGACAATACGTAACAAGAATAGTAAATTATTAGAGTTATGTTATGTGATCAACGTCATGGCACATTGGGCATTCCCATTCGTTCTCTGTCCTCCGCTGCAGTAGCCATCCCAAAGTTTATTTGCTCACCATACCCATTAGAAGCTGATTAGTATATCTTCTCTCTCTATACCATGAAGACGACATGAAGAAGAATGATGAGAATATCATTGAGAGAAAACAGGAGAAATAATAAAACTAAACAAAACAACAGGAGAGAACAGATCGCTTATTTATGAAATGCATCAGAAAGAAACAATCAACATTCTTTGGACATGTTTTGAGAAGAGGGAAGCATGTATACATTGTGACAATCTGCAAGATATAGGTGAAGAACAATAGAGCTTGACAGATTGAAAGAATTTTAGACAGCTTGATGTCATGGCACAGGTGGGAAAATCGTATCAAAACTCATAGCTAGAACAAGATTAAGTGAATTGTGAAACAACATAACTTCTATGTCTGCTGGTATGGCACTTGTTGAAGATGTTTTATAGTTGAGACACCATTTAGAGATGTGACACAAACATGAGTCTAACATTTAGAGATGTGACACACTGCAGTCTCAGAGCATACCTCCACAGAATGGGTCTCAGGAACTCGGCAGCCTGCACCTGTGGAGCACCAAAGTAGTCCCCAGAGCACATCCTGCAAGACTGCCTCAGTCTGAGTAGTGAGAGTTGGAGATCTGCCAACAGAAACAACACTACAAGGCAAACTATGGGAACCGGTGAAGACCTTGAGCGCACCCCTGTTTATGACACATCGGAGTAGTCACATAGCAAAGTTGATCGAAGAAGAAAGAAGAGATGTGACAGAAGAAAGAAGAGATGTGACATAAACATGAATCTAACATTTAGCAAATATGAGATGTTATATGACAACATGCCTAGTCAGATAATGTGGATGAAAATATTTTTCATAGTCAGATCTGGTTCTGTGGTGAAGTAGTGACAACCTCCTTGCTGACCCGGTGCATAACTTTGCTGCCTTGGATTCGTTTCATCAACTTGACAGTATCTCCAGTGCCATGGCGTGGCTTGTGAAGATCTTAGTCAGTATTACAAGGATTATAAGGTAATATTAATGTTATCCTATGTTAGTTCAAATTGAATAACAGTATGTGAAGTAAATGTAATATATCTATCTTAACTGATTCACTCATCAAATAGCTTGTCCTAAGCAGAACTTTTCCACCCTACCAGTTCTTCAGAATGTCTCTCTCATAGGTCAGATATCCTGCCTCTGTAGCTGTCATGATCAAATCATCAGTTACATCCTAAATCCATCTTTTCCATGGTCTTCTACATCTCCTCTTTGCCTGGATGCCCCTTCCATAATGATCTCTAACCCTTCGTGTCTTTGTATATGTCCAAAATACTTCAATTTTTTATCCCTTTTTATTTATAGCATCAGCCAGTTGTCTTGGATTTTGAGTTCTATTTGGATAGATCTATTTGTTCTTTTCTATCCATGGTATATGAAGAACTCTTCTGTAACGCTTGTATTCAAAAGCACATATATGCTTTTCCACTTATCATCATCAAATAGCTTGTCCTGAGCAGAACTTTGCCAACCCAACAGTCCTCCTGAATTTCTCTCTCATAGGCCAGATGTCCTACCTCTGCAGCGGTCATGTTCAAACCATCAGTTACATCTCCATGGTCTTCCTCTTGTTCTCTTTGCCGGTATGCCCTCTTCCGTGATGGTCTTCTCTAGCCCTTCATGTCTTTTTATGTGTCCAAAATATCTCAATTTTCTCTTTTGATTTGTAGTATCAGCCTAATAAACAGTTACCTGACTGCTTAATGGACTGTGAACGGTTAACAGATGTTTAATGAACAGCTAACGGACTGCCTAATCATTAGCTAACTGACTGCCTAATGAATAGCTAACTGACTGCCTAATGAACAGCTAACTAACTGCCTAATGAACAGCTAACTGACTGCCTAATAAACAGCTAACTGACTGCCTAATAAACAGCTAACTGACTACCTAATGAACAGCTAACTGACTGCCTAATGAATAGCTAACTGACTGCCTAATCAATAGCCAACTGACTGCCTAATGAACAGCTAACTGACTGCCTAATGAACAGCTGACTGACTGCCTAATGAACAGCTGACTGACTGCCTAATGAACAGCTGACTGACTGTCTAATGAATAGCTAATTGACTGCCTAATGAACAGCTAACTGACTGCCTAATGAACAGCTGACTGACTGCCTAATGAACAGCTGACTGACTGCCTAATGAACAGCTGACTGACTGCCTAATGAATAGCTAATTGACTGCCCAATGAACAGCTAACTGACTGCCCAATGAACAGCTGACTGCCTAATGGACAGCTAACTGACTGCCTAATGAACAGCTAACTGACTGCCTAATGAACAGCTGACTGACTGCCTAATGAATAGCTAATTGACTGCCCAATGAACAGCTAACTGACTGCCTAATGAACAGCTGACTGCTAATCAAAGCTAACTGACTGCCTAATCAATAGCCAACTGACTGCCCAATGAACAGCTAACTGACTGCCTAATGAACAGCTAACTGACTGCCTAATGAACTGCTGACTGCCTAATGAACAGCTGACTGCCTAATAAATAGCTCAGCTGACGCCTAATAAATAGCAACTGACTGCCTAATGAATAGCTAACTGACTGCCTAATGAATAGTAAATGATTAACTGGCAGTCTAATGAACAGTTAGCTGGTGAACATTTTTCAAATATTATCTCAGACCTCATTTTTAAAAACAAACACTATTTTCTACTACTGCCTGCCTAATGAATATCTAACTGACAGCTCTACTACTTCAGAATTATGCTACTACTGCCAGCTATACTACTTCAGAATTATGCTACTACTACCAACTCTACTACTTCAGAATTATGCTACTTCAGAATTGATGCTACTACAGCCAGCTCTACTACTTCAGAATTATGCTACTACTACAAACTCTACTACTTCAGAATTATGCTACTACTGCCAGCTCTACTACTTCAGAATTATGCTACTACAGCCAGCTTTACTACTTCAGAATTATGCTGCTACTACTACTACCAGCTCTACTACTTCAGAATTATGCTACTACTGCCAGCTATACTACTTTAGAATTAAAATACTGTTTTCTGTTTGTGTGTTGATAATATTTGAAAATCTCTTAAATCAAATCTTATTTTATAATAGGATTCTTTGATGTCTCGAAAGTTTTGTCCAGTTGGTCGAATCATGAAGGGTGTAGAGGTTATAATCTTGGATAAAGACGGCAAAAATCAGCCAGTGGGAATGTCAGGAGAGGTCAGTGTTAAACATGGTAGTTACATTTGATCATGATGTAGAGGAATTTGTCAGGAGAGGTCAGTGTTAAACATGGTAGTTACATTTGATCATGATGTTGAGGAATTTGTCAGGAGAGGTCAGTGTTAAACATGGTAGTTACATTTGATCATGATGAGAGAATTTGTCAGGAGAGGTTAGTGTTAAACATGGTAGTTACATTTGATCATGATGTAGAGGAATTTGTCAGGAGAGGTCAGTGTTAAACATGGTAGTTACATTTGATCATGATGTAGAGGAATTTGTCACAATCATTATGTAGAGAAGATTGTCATCTTAATTAGATTTAATTTGATTCACCATTTTACTGCAACCATTTGCTGTGACGTAGTTAGGTTAGATTTAGTAGTTACATTTGTTGTGTATTTATATTTCACATTACTACTTTTTTGAATATATAATAGCTGTACTTATACTATACTAGCTAATTAACCCGGCCATCGGGTGAATGTTGTTAGTAATCCTTGATGAGAAATTGGTGAAGCCGTTCCAAGAGATATCATTTTCTTCTAAATATTGTACGTTATATTTATTTATCAGTTAGGGCCTGATAGTAAACAACATTCCTTGTTTTCCTCATGTTTCAAGCACATATAAATTTGTTCTACTTCCAACTCTAGACATTGCTACATATAACTGACCATGGCTAAAGCATTCCAATCTTAAGTCAATCCCGGCAAACCTTGAGTGATTGGCCTTGTGCTTTGTTTATAGACATAACAAAAGCAAGTCGTATCGGGAATTGTAGCCTTTTGAATTTGAATGGTGTATCGGATGGGATCAAGGGTATCCTGGGAATGAAAACATCTTCTCCTTTAGCACAGCCAGTTAAAATAGTTGCTTCTATAACATTCCGCCTCAAGAACTTTATACAAAGCCTCATCCCATTACAAAGTCTGAGGGCATCTAGATTTCAGAAGTATAATGCGAAACAACTTTTAATGATAAGCACGTGAGGGGCATTCCACTGGGATTGAGAGAATTAAGGAATTCTGTTGGATAATGAACTGCTTCAGTCATATCAATAACGGTATCGATTGATTTGTACATGGTTTCCTGTTTTGGTATATTTTTTTTGGCCATCAACATTTATTTTATTGACACTCTCATTTGTTGGAGCAAGTATAGCACGTTAGCACAGCCACTGAATGGTCTTAGTAATTCTGTGGAATATTTGAAACACCTTGTCTTGAAGTTGTTCTATTGAGTGAACAATATTGCAGAAGTCTTCTGGTAGCTTGATTGTGTCAGTGTTTGGTTCCTTGCAAAGCCACCCATCTCCTAAAGCAAGCAATTGATCAGCAAAGTGTCCAGCATTGACATCCTGCTGTAAATGGACCCTCATGTTGGTAGTTAATTTTAAATTTTGAACATGTCTCCAAAGATACGTCAGACACGTCTTGAGCTCATCAGCCATTGTTCCTCTAGGAATAATAGGAAGTGTTTGCCTGAAATCACCAGCAGAACACTACTGATCCACCCATAAGTTGGCGATTGTTTCTTATATATTGAAGAGACCTGTTGAGTGCTTCTAGTCCGTGCTTGTGAATCATAGTGCATTCATCCCAAACGATCAATTTGCATTGTTGTAAAACTGCCGCTTTGCCTGTTCCTTTACTGATGTTGCAAATTGGCTCTTGATCGTGCTAAATCAAGTGGCAATTTAAGAGTAGATGGGCAGTTCGTCCTCCTTGAAGCAAAGTTGCTGCTATTCCAGAAGAAACCATGGCAATTGCAATATGCGATTGAAAGCGAATTTTTGAAAGGAGTAAATTCATCACAAATGTCTTTCCTGTCCCTCCTGGTGCATCAATGAAGAATAGACCGCCTGTACCACCATTCACTCGGTTCATAATTATATCGTAAACATTTCTTTGGTCATGAACTAATAGTGGCTCATTGATGGTTACGTAATGCTCTAAGTCACGGCGTTGTAAGTGGTTTCTTTAAGTATTTCTCTCTGCAAACGATTGATGTTGTTTCTTGCTGGATGTGGATGCCCTAATTCTTGTAAAGTTTTGCCAACTATGTCAATAATTTTATCCTCTATGATGATTACGACTTCGTTACATATATCTTCGTTGTAATCAATTTGCAAGTCAGGATTCTGTTCTCTTGTACGATTAAGAATATCTTCAGACATACTTTCCTTGAATGTGTCCCATAAATTTTGTGGATTTGATGGATTGCATGAGGTAATAAGAATGATGAAAAGTGATCTGATCTTTTGTGGTGATTCTTATGCAACTGTTTCTGCCATCGTAGCATGCCATTGATTGTCGTCCTCCAGTAAATCAAGCTTTTGGCATGCTTCACTGAATATTGCACAAACTTGACCCTCAACCGTCTTTAATTCAGTAAATGATATTGGACCTCTAACGGTATGAAGTAGGATGCGGAGGTAGAAACATTCAAAATTGTTTGGATGAACAGTATAAACACGTCCCAAAACATCGCTAGATTTAACTCCATCGAACCCAACAACTGTGACTCCTGCTTTCTTGTATTAAAAGCTTTCTTGACCTATCCCATGTGTAATATTTAGGAACTTCAAAGTAAAGTAAAGTCTTTGCAAAGTCGTGTTTGACAAAGCCAAAAGGCAGTTAAAGTTGTTCTTGGAGGTTGCTGAACTCTTTGTTGGAAATTTTCTGTATTGAAGTAAACTCTCTGTCTGTTTTCAAGGTGGGCCTACAGTTGCATTACTGAGGATAACTCTTATGAGCGGGAAATCAATATCCACCAAACTGCTTCATTGCTGCTGATGTAGAGGCCGGCACGATAACCTTCTATTTCATCAATCAATTCTCCATCTTTTTGAATGCCAAACACAGCTTGATCAGAACCTTTCTGTATGTATTTTAACACATATTTGATCGACTTTACTGAATTGCAGTACTCAACATTAATATGTGCATCAAACATTCGTGACAACATTGGACAATACGGAACAATCCATCTATTGTCGATGTTAAATTCAACTGAACTATTTCGTCTCTTAAGTTTCTTAGTTGTAATCCTCCATCTGCTAACTTTCTTCTTCGATATAGTGGATAGCCATCTTCTCCAGTTTGAGTTTTGAGCAACAGACTCTTCGGATATCGTTTGGTACATTTGCCGTCCTTCATACATGGGGAATTCGGATTGATGTTTCCACATGGTCCATGCACCATTTGCTCTATAACGGTTTATGTAGTTGTGGATCTAAGTTCGAATCAGGAATCTCCGCCCTAATAATGCGATCAATATTATTGGGGTCAATCTTATTTAATAACCAAAATAATAAATGGTCATGTGGCAAATGCGTTTCTGCCATTCTGTTGAAGACATCCAACATCTCACAGGACCAAAGATCTCTCCCTTCGTTATAAGTTGCATGAATTTAATCAACTTTTGCTAAAACCTGGTCTAATTAGATCATGTCTATCCAAATGTGACTCGGGTAGTTTCTTCTTCTTCTTTGCGTTGTTCTTTCGCTCAATTTTAATCACTCTTTGTCTTCTTCTTCTTTGCGTTCGTTCTTTATGACCAATTTTAATCACTCTTTGTGATATGTTTGATCTTTGTCAAGAACGTGTATACGTTGCACATTGGTTTGGTAGGCCCCTAAACCAGGGAGTCGGCAACCTCTGGCTCATGAGCCGCATGCGGCTCTTTCGATGTCAAGTTGTGTCTCTTTCGATGTCAAATTCGGCCTTCCAGTTCCATCGCAAAAATAATAATTATATTATTTTATTTTCAAAACTTAGCAATCTATTAAAATCATTTATTTAAGGTTTAAATTTTTTATATGAATAAATATTATTTCGTATTTAAAGCCATTTATTTTAAATCAAAAATCAAATTTATATACCTAATCCTAATCAAATACCATAATATTGAAACAACAATTTTAGTGGCTCTTTAAAAACTGAGAAATTTTGTAAATTATAACTTTAGGCTCTTCCGTCTCAAAAGGTTGCCGACCCCTGCCCTAAACGCATAAACTTCTACACGCTTAAGGACATCACTCTTTGTGATATGTTTGATCTTTGCCAAGAACGTGTATACGTTGCACATTGTTTGGTAGGCCCCTAAGCGCATAGATTTTTACAAGTTTAGGACATGTGCATCCGATTTCAGCCAAACCTCCTTGAGTCCTCTTCGACATTCATGGCAGGTAACAGTGGTTCTATTCTTTACACCCAAATTTGGGCCCGTAACCACTCAGGCGGTTAGACCCCTAAACGCATAGACTTCTACACGTTTAGGACACATGCATCCGATTTCAGCCAAACCTCCTTAGTCGCCTCTTCGACATGCATGGCAGGTAACAGTGGTTCTATTCTTTACACCCCAAATTTGGGCCCGTAACCACTCGGGTAGTCCGGTAGTAATTCATCTTGTATTTCTTTCCATTTTGGGTTACATGTAAACGTTATGAAGAGATCAGGTTTTCCATAATTGCGAACATAAGTAATCGAATCTTGGGTATATTCATGCATATACGCGACCTCAGTAACGTTGATGGCAAAATAACCAATTTTATCAATCGCAATAGCATCCCTCAAATGAACATATTCTTCTGATCGTATTTTTTTTGGTTCAGTCGAATATAGAGCAATCGTTCGCATTCAATTTTTGCAAACATATCTACAAAAAATTGATGGAATAGTTGGCGACAACTTAAAATGTGATTTGGAGTATCTCTGATCAGGATTCAAAATGAGTAGAAATCCTTTGAAGAAACAAACTTGTTTGAAATCAATTTAGTGACTGGATCCCTTTGATTGATGCAAATGTACTAGCCGTCTTCACCCAGAGGAAATAAAATTGATACTGAAGGCATCGTAAGATCTGTGTGTTTGAAATCCGCTGCAGCTTGTTGTCTCGTTTTGTAAAATTACATCCGCTTTCCAAAATCATTTCCTGCTATGATAATGGCAACTTCTTTTACTACAGGTGCATTATAAGTCCGCTCATGTTGACCGGTCGAACTATGTCAGCGCGATTGCAATTTTCCTGTCGTCAGTGGGCAACGGATCTAATACAGTCTTGAAACTTCTGACATAACTGTTGCAAGTGTGTAGCATACGTTGAATAGCTAACACTGTATTGTGATTAGTTCCTGGATTACAATTGATGCGCTGATTTGTCTCAGCTTCTTCATTACCCATGAAATAAATTTGAAGAAATTTGGGGTCTTCATTTGGTTGTTGCAAGAGTGAACCAAATTGATGATATACTTGACCTTGAATTTTGAAAGTTGGCATAAATCCTTGATGGGAAATTGGAGAAGTTGTGCCAAAAGATGTCATCTGAAAGCATGAATCGTATTTTCTGATATTTTTTTAAGAAGTTAGAGTCAGCTATATCGTCCGTAAACGATTTTAACGGTTCAGGTGGTTCTTGTAATGCAGGCAACTAAACTTTTCCTCCAGAGCAACACATTCCAGGTGTTTCACCAATCCATTTTTGCCTTGCAGTGAAGACAAACTGCTGTCAATCCCCAATAGCAATTATTGGGTATTTTTCGTATTCAAGATTATTATTGTAGTTGAATGCTTCATTCTTCAACAAAGACCATTTGGCAACTCGTGCTACTGCTCATCGTCTGGCGTCTTGTTCGAGTCGGACTGCTGTTTGTTGAAATGTCTCATTTGATCGATTATTAGCCTGGCGTGTTCTATTAGCTTCAAGTCTAATCACAGTAGCGTCTTCGTTTTCTTCCGTTCTGAAAATTGTCATTGCTGACCTATTAGCTGCACGTCGAATCAAGTTGCATCTTCGTTTCTATAGACCTACGTAATGCTCTTCGTTTATTGTCAATGCTGGGCTGACTGAATTAATAACGTTCTTTCTTAGGGCATTGTATATAATATTTTAACAATAACAATAGAAAAGGATCTGCAGAATTTTGACAAAACAGAATAAGTATTAAACAACCATAATATTTTAACAATAACAATAGAACAGGACTCAGGAATTTTGACAAAACAGAATAAGTATTAAACAATTTAATGGAAAGTTAACATATAAAACGTTAGTCACACAAACCTAATATTGATGCAATTTCAAAGTTGATGTTAGATTGAGCTTGGACCATTGAAAGTTTTCGAACAATCAGTTTTTAGCGCAGGAAATGACAAAGTGTATCTTAACTGTAGTCACCCTTCTTCAACTAGAGGAAAATATATTTGGTAGAGGTCACGTAGACTACCGAATGACAAAATTTTAAGCCGGATCAGATATCAAGAAATCGATTAAAATTAATTGTAAAGCTAATATTGATCCGATTTCGACACCGTTTCTTTTGTTAATCTTAACTTTTGAAGATACACTTTTGAGAAGAAAATGGTGAATATTGGATGTAAACTGAAGATTTCTATAGGCGGGCACACATCGAGACATTCCCCTTTATATTATTAGATGTGTATATGTTAAATGTATGTAATGTTATTTATATATATATATTTGATGTTTGTTGTTTATCTTCCTTTTTCCATTTCATTATTTGTTTTTAGTCACAGATTTTCATTTAGGGCCGTTAGGAATTTATTGTCTGATTCTATATGTTCTGTTGTATCCTTTGCTTGATAAAGGCCTTTTAGTGAAGCTCGATGTGTATTGTTTTTGTACTTTGTAAACTACAGTACTTTGTTTTGATGTGTTTCAGCATTGATTTAATTTGGGAAAATTGTGAAGTAATTGAAATGATGAAATGAAAATCCTGGCATATCCTTTACAGGACGTAGCCATCAACCACAGTAATTGAGTCATTGATTTTCTAGACACCACTTATATGTTCAGTAGTTTGTCATTGCTTTATGACAGGTGAGGTCAATTTTTACCTTTGTAAACATCCCACAGAAACGAATTTGCTTCAAGCTTGCCCACCATGGGGTTTGAACCAGGTGCGCTTGGGTTTGTGATTGAGCTCACTACCGCTTGAGCTACAGATGCTCTCTTTAATTACTAGGCGGATATAACAATTTCTCATATACTTACAAATAATTTCTTCAGATATACATTAGTGGACCAGCACTGGCTCGGGGATACATAAATAGACCAGAGATTCAGAAACAAAGATTTGTAACTTCAGAAAACAAGTAAGTCATGTTTTTAATTTACCAGACCTTGATGATTGATACACATATTTCCCTGCAAATAAATGCAGATTGTGAGACCTTAGATATCGCCCGAGTGGTTACGGGGCCCAAATTTGGGGTGTAAAGAATATAACCACTGTTACCTGCCACACATGTCGTAGAGCGACTAAGGAGGTTAGGTTGAAATCGGATCGCGTGTCCGTTAGGAATGCTAACCTGAAACAAATGCTTAGAAAGCGGATGCACCAGGCGTCGATAGATAACATGGTGCAACGACATGGTGCAATGAGGAGTGGGATAACGGATTCTACGGTCGCCAATCTGCCTCGGAGATTTAGCCACGCAGTAAGAATTGCAGACCTAAAATCATGAGGTGGCCAAACTTACTGCGGAAGAGGTCGGCACAAGCGGGAAGCAGAAATCATAGGAATTATATCCTACAGAACTGTACCAGTATGCAGACTTGAGAAGAAAGAGGTGGCCCACTTACACCAGCGTCCAAAACAAACTGTATGGTGTGGCTGATAATCTGAGGCAAACGGCTGCCTTTATTAGAGAATCGGAAATCCCAATCTAGTGAGAATGCAGAAGAAGAAGAAGACCTTAGATATAGAAAATAATTGTATATGTTTATTTGAAGTCATTGATTTCTTTTCTTTTGTCCTTCTCTGCTTTTTTTTCCTTTAGGCGTAATAGGTTTAACTGATGATTGGTTTCTGAGATAGTGAACGCTCAGCCACTTGATATGCTGTGGTATTGTGAAGCTTTAAGATGTCTGTAACTCCATCAATCCATCTTTTTCTGTGTCTGCCCTTTCCTCTTGATGATTCCATTTTCAGGTTTGCCTTTGCAACTCATGTATTTGGTTCAGTTATCAGTTATTTAAGGTCTATCATCATAGCACTCCGGACATCTCTATCTTGCAAACAATGCCCTGACTCAAACGGGCAGAAGTATGGACAGAACCGATATCATCAATGCGTCACTCTCAATTATGTGACATGGGCACGTCTCAGATACTGGAACGAGTTCGAGAATTAGGCGTTAAGTGTGGACATGCCAGACAGTGTCGTCTTCGTGGAAGAGAGAGAAGATATAGTAATCAACTTCTCATGGGTACGGTGAGCAAATGGACTTTAGGATGGCTGCTGCAGCGGAGGACAGAGCATGCATGGGAATGCCCAATGTGCCGTGACGCGTCGATCGCATAACATAACATAACATCTCTATAGGTGCTCTGATCTCCACCTCAGCAGATCTAGCAGCGTCCATCACTAACATGCCAGTTTGATGTTCATTAATCAATCTCTTTGCATATTTAGTATGTCGTTCTTTTCGGCTGCACCAGTATTGACACCCATCTCTCTCAAATTGGGTTCATACTCACCAAGTGTCCAAACCATTTGAGTCTGTTTTTCAATGAATCTAATAGCAGGTGTTGTTCCGACTGTTCTTCTTCTTTCCTCATTTCTTATATGGTCTCTTCTTGTTTGTTACACTTTCCTCAAGCATCTCATTTTACAGTCATCTATTTACCAACCTATTAAACAATGTCTTCATTTTTTAGGAGATCATACAGGACAGGTGACTGGGGCTACATGCTGTCTGATGGAAGTTTAGAAATTTGTGGTCGCTTGGATACAATGGTTAAAATTAGAGGATACTCTATTGAAGTTCAGGTAAGTTTTTCATTGATGGATTGAAGTTTAGGTAAATCTTTGATTAATGGATTGAAGTTCAGGTAAATCTTTGATTAACCCTTAAACATTGGGATAATGTGATTTTGATCATTTATGATCTATGCAACATGCCTATTTAAGTGACCATAATTTTGTATTCATTTTGCATTTAAGTTGGTAAAATTTATGTTAACTAATGCAGAACATTGAAAATTCTCATAACTAATCGTAAAAATTAATTATATATTTTTAGATGTCTAATCTCGTTTATTGAAGCACACTCATTTCCCACTTGCCATTTGTAGAAACGCCCTAAATTGCTCCAGCCAAAATCACAAATTATGTGATAAAATCGATTCCAATAGCTTAGATTACTGTCCTGATTCAGACACCAGTGATTCTTCAAATATCTGTGCTTGGGTCAGACGAACATTCTGTGCTTGGGTCACTTTGAGTCTGTTTGCAAGATGCCATATATCTTTTTTTCCCGATTATTTTCTCTATCAAATATCATTGCATACTCATATTTTTTATCAATAATATTTTGTACTTGCAATGTTTAGAAATTATATACCTATTTAATGTTTATGTATAATACTATAAGTGTTAGTTCTTTATGGGCTGCTTACTAAACCAACTCTGCATCATTTTCTCTTGAAGGCCATATTTATTGAATGTTTTCTTTAAAATATGAAAATATTGATATTTTATAAATTTTATGATTACTGCCTTTCATATTTTCCAAACATGTTTAAATTCATATATGTTTTGCAAATATGAAGACTTTAAAAGACTGTAATAAAAGATTTCATTATATCCGTCATACTTTTTTTTTCATTCTTTGTGACTGTAAAATAAATTATTTGTAATTTGTAGAATAATCTATTTTTAGACTTTTCATAAGTAGGTCACGGATATCATATATTACATCACACTTATGTTAAAACCATATAACATGCCTATTTTTAATGCAAAGAATTTGTATGGTTGCTAAATATAGAGCAGGACATCAAAAATATAAAAAAACCTTAAAACCTGCCAATGGTTAGAGTTAATGGATTGAAGTTCAGGTAAATCTTTGATTAATGGATTGAAGTTCAGGTAAATCTTTGATTAATGGATTGAAGTTCAGGTAAATCTTTGATTAATGGATTGAAGTTCAGGTAAATCTTGATGAACTGAGAGTAACTGTCTTGCATTGAATGCTGTTCTGCTTATCCTTATCGAGTATTCCTTTAACTTCTGTCTGGATACATACTTCTGGTTCAGTCTACTTCTCCAAGGGTTTGCTCTGGGACAGTCTTTAGGAAATGCCAACTTTTGGTAGGTCTGAAGTTTGCCTATTCAGTCTTTTGGCCTGATGAATAAAGCTGCTTCTTTTCAGCCGCCCAATGCTAGATTTTGGAATCTGTTTTCCATTGGGTAGCTTGGCATACTCAGAAACTTTTCTGCCTGCGTCATCACTTTTGTGTCTCTCGTTCTCTCAGTGCTTGTATTCCCCACTCTTTCCATCTCCACTATTGTTGTTGATTTCATTGTTCTTGTGATGACACAGCGCCTGGTTTTGTACCAAATCCAGTTCTCCTAATGTGGTATTTGATGCTGGACACCATGCAGCTGACCATATTCCAGGTGTGGTCGTATGCCCTGCTGATAAATATTTTAAAGTATATTTTGACTGGCCCCATGTGGTTCCACTTAATTTTCTCCGTGATCTAACTTCATGCGGCATAGCCACAGACCTGCAAGCATGGCAAGCGGCAGTGAGGCGGCTCAAAAGAAAAGAAGAAAACAACAATCACATGTGGAGGCAAAAGAGAGCAGAGAGAGCATCCTATGTATCAGCTCCAGTCTCCAGTTTTACTTGCAGCAACTGTGGCAAGGATTGCCACTCCAGAATAGGCCATTACAGCCACAAGAAACATTGTGATTCAGCGTAGAACATACTACACGACGCAAGACCTATTGTCTCCTGAAACAAAGAGGCCAATGCTGATGACATTGTGGTAGTGTCACACCATCTTCTTGTCTTTCTTTCTCCAATCCTTTTTCTCACAGCGCCAGGATAAGAAGAGATTTTAGAACAGGCTTTTGTGTGCGCTACATAAATAGTGTCTTTAGTCTCCCTGTTATCCTAAGGTCCATCTTGGCGTGGCCTGCCTTTTGCTTTGTATCCATTGTATCAGAGCAACATCACTCTTTGAGGTACACTGTCTGTTGGTAATCTGCTTACGTGGCTGAAACGTTTAATTTGTTGTTTATTGGTTAAGTTTAGTACGGATGTTGTACCCACTTTTTTCCTGATGTCTTCATTCCTCAGCCGGTCTCTTCCTGTTACCCCCAGCATTCTGTATAGACACTTCATGACTAGTATCCTCTATACTTACCAAAATCTAGGTTTTGTTGTAAAGATATAACGCTAGCGACTCTTGTATCTGTGCAAGTATACACTTGTGTCTGCACATGATTTGATACTTAGATGCATTTATTGAATCATTTGATGATTTCAGGCAGTTGAAGCATGCCTTCTATCACTACCAATGGTGAAAACCTGTGTTGTGCTGGTGTGTGGAGAGGAAGGAGAGGACAAGAATGGTAGCCTACATTGTTAGTGAGAGAGAAACTACCAGGAAGGAAGTCAGAGCTGAATTGAAAAGAGATTACATTCTTCATGATTCCTTCCCACTTTATCTTCATAAAAGGTAATTTACTTTGTCCAGCTAATTTTTCTCAAGATATTACAGATTGAATATCAGACATTAGTAATGAAAGACATCAAAAAGGTGTGAGACTGCAGTAAACTTGGAAAATAGCTAAACACGAAAAACAAAGTACTATAGTTTTACAAAATACAGAAAAGTAATCATAACAGCAACGTTCACCAGGCCTTTATCACAAACAATACAAGCAGACGATTTGAGAACACTACAAATGGACGATTACATGTAGAAACATTCAAACCTATCTAATGAAAATCTGGGAATAAAACGAATAACGAAATGAGTGCAAACACAAACCAGAAGTGGAAAAGAAGAGAAACAATAAACAACATAGTGGATAAATAATTTATATATATGAGAAATACACATAGATTACAAGGCATGAGATAAGACAGTACTAAGAAGCATAGGAATGTAATGCGTTGAGTCCAAGAGGTTGCAAGGTGCCATAGAATGAAATAAAACGGTTCTCAGGGCGAATGACGCATCATCGGAGGAACATGATCGGATGGCTGTGACCTGACATCGTCGGCTCCTGAATGGCCAGTATCATTGAAATGAGTGGCCACAGGGGTCACAGAGCATTGGCAAATATCGCGTAAGTGTTGGGCGAATCGGTCACTGAGCCTCTTACTGGTTTCACCAATATAGGCCCTGTTGCATCGTTTGCAGGTGATGGCATAGATGATATATGACTCACATGTGAAACTGTCTTGAATGACATACGTAGCTTTTGGAAAAGAGACAGTTCGGGTCTGTATTACATATGCACATGTATTACAGCTCTGACGGCACACTGGATGGTGCCAAAGTGACTCTGGATATTAGGTTTGAGGCGACTGTGTACCAACAAATCCTTGAGGCTTCTGTCCCGCCTGTAAGCCACCAAAGGATAGTGTTGGAAGACTGAATGTGTCTCAGGATCAGACTGAAGAATAGGGAGATGATGGAATAAGACCTTTTTCACCAGTAAACTATGAGGGTGGAAAGTTAAGATAAGTTTAACCCTGTCAGAATTGGAGGTTCTATGTTGGTTGGAAAGGACCTCCTGGCGAGCAATTAGCTGAACCTGATGCATGGCAGATGTAAGCACATTCTCCGGGTATAGGTTTCACGTGTGAGTCCCGCAATATCATCTATGCCATCACCTGCAAACGATGCAACAAGGCCTATATTGGTGATACCGGTAAGAGGCTCAGTGACTGATTCTTCCAACACTTATGCGATATTCGCCAATGCTCTGTGACCCCTGTGGCCACTCATTTCAATGATACTGGCCATTCAGGAGTTGACGATGTCCAGGTCACAGCCATCCGATCATGTTCCTCCGATGATCGCTAGCATTCGCCTGGAGAACCGCTTTTATTTCATTCTATGGCACCTTCGACCTCTGGAATCAACGATTACATTCCTATGCTTCTTAGTACTGTCTTATCTCATGCCTTGTAATCTATGTGTGTTTGCTCCATATATATAAGTTGTTTATCCACTATATTGTTTATTGTTTCTCTTCTTTTCCACTTCCGGTTTTGTGTTGCACTCATTTCGTTATTCGCTTTTATTCCCAGATTTTCATTAGATAGGTTTGAATGTTTCTACATGTAATCGTCCATTTGTAGTGTTCTCAAATTGCATTCTTGTTGTATTGTTTGCTTGATAAAGGCCTTTGGTCTAAACGTGCTGTTTATGATTACTGTTTCTGTATTTTGTAAAACTATAGTACTTTGTTTTACGTGTTTAGCTAATGAAAGACACATCACCCGAGTGGTTACTGGGACCCAAATTTGGGGTGTAAAGAATAGAACCACTGTTACCTGCCATGCATGTTGTAAGAGGCGACTAAGGAGGTTTGGCTGAAATTGAATGCACATGTCCTAAATGTGTGGAAGTCAACCTGTCAGCTTTGCAAGTCGGTGTGGACAGCCAAAGGCTAACGGAGAGCTAATCCAGAAATAGTGACTTCACAGCTACCTACTACCATTGCCGAAGCCTAACAAGGATCACTCTCAGATAGCAGCACAGAATTATTGATTGAAAATACGACAGGCAAACTTTTGAGAAAATCTTAGCACGCCGACTGGCATGAGACCTGAAAGTCGCACATCTTTCCACACACTCGGAGGTTACAGATCTGGGAAAGAAACATGGTGCAACGCTGTGGTCTTCGCCTATGATGTATTTGAGGGTTTCCATGCAGGTTTTGAAACATGTGCAGCAATGGTGGACTGGAAGACGATACAACAGAGTGCCCTATGATTATCTCATGCACCAGATTATCGAACTCCAGGTGCACCCTCTATACATAAGATGGATAGCTGTTCAAAAGGAATGTTGTACTGTGATGTGGTGGTTGGTTTTCTGAACCGGTGACTATATATTCTGGATTGCCACAGGGCCTCTCTCTTCACCTATCTTATTCAACATAATAGCTGTCCATCGCAAGCGATGATAACAATCTCAGACGTGTGCTGTTGCACCTCTCTGGTGTGCGGAGGTGACTGTAGAGTCCAATCCTAGAACAGAATCCCCGACCACAGGTGGGGCATACATGATCAAGGTTAGACATGTGCGTGTTGTGTGCTCTGTCTTTCGCCTGCTCATTTTCTCTGTGGCTCAACAATACGATCATTCTCAGCTATTCGGGTTCCTCTTTTGTTGTTACAGCGCCTACATTTGGCGATCTTGCAAGGGATTCCCAGCACGATTGTCTATATCGAGCATTTCAGAAACACTTTAAGAGTGTCTTTAAAGCTGCTTTGTCCACCAGCTAAATGTCTGCCCCTTCAAGCTTGCCAAACATCAACTGTTTTGGGATGCGTTATCAGGCATTCGAGCAACGTGACCGACCCATCTCAGTTGGGCCTTCTGCAACAGGGTGTTGACGCTGGGATCTTTGCTCTTGTAAGGACTTCGCTGTCTGGAATTTTGTCCTGCCAGTTTATTTTTAGTGTTCTGCGTAGACAGCTTGTGTGGAAATGATTTAATTTTCTTGCGTGTCTGCTATACACTGTCCATGTCTCGCTTATGACAGAAGCGTGGTTAGCCTATGGCCTGGTAAACTTTCAGCTTTGTGACTATGCTTATCCCCTTCCGTTCCCACACAGTGACACATAACCTTCCGAACGCAGCACTGGCTTTGGATATCTTATTGTTGACCTCAGAATCTATGTTTGCCGATCTGATAGGAGGCTGCCAAGATAAGCAAAGTTGTCCGTTGACTGGAGACGCTGGTGTTTAATGTTGATGACTGGATCGTAAGACTGTTCTCTAGGGGCGGGCTGGAACATGACCTCTGTTTTTTTGGTGTTAATGGTGAGGCCAAACCTATCACAGGCTATTGAGAACTTGTCCATGTAAGTCTGCATTTCTTCCACAGAGTTGGTAGCGAGAGCGCAGTCATCAGCAAACAACAGGTTTGAGATAGTTCATTCTTTTACCTTGGACATATCTTTTATTCAACATATACACAGTGTTAATCACAGAACAACAACTCGATAGCAGAGGTAGAACTTTATCATTTGCTGATGACATTCTAGTGTATAGACAGGGTAAAGACAGGTACCCGTTTGCTGATGAGATACAGAAGGAACTTGACTGCATCACAAACTGGTGTGATGTCTCTGGCCCACTAGTTAATCCTACAAAAGCGATAGTGACATGGTTCTCACCAATAACACATCTGTTAACGCATGTACGCCTATTGTAGAACTTTGCAGTGTTGGTTTGTCCAGAGCTAAATTGCTGACATTTTTTGGTGTGCAGTTTGACCTCAGCCTGTATTTCAGGGAACATGTTGAGTGTGTCATTGTCAAGTCATATAAAGGTTTAGCGGCAATGAGCGTTATGGCGGCTGCTAATATCGCTAACGGCGTCTTGTCATCCTGTATCAGACGCTGGTTCTTCCACCACTGAATATGCAATGGCCATCCTCACTGTTAGTAAAACGCAAATTGAAAGACTGAAAAGAATACAGAATGAAGCATAGCATCATCCTCGGTTGTACACAGGATACACCCTGCGTGGTGATGAGGTTTCTCCTGGATTTCCGACCATGGAGTATAGACTCAAGATAGTTAGAGCATGTGCATACCTCAAAATAAGTGCTAAAAAGGATCACCTATTGCACGAGCTGCTCAGCACCAGTGGAGGAAATTGGTTAAAACAGGGCAAGTCATGGGTTGGCGTGTGCAGATGTTGTTCAGCCGGTATGCGGGCTCACAAATATCGATTATGGGGAGAATGGATACCGATGCCTTCAATATATGGGAACACTTTTTTCCACCATTATTAAATTTGACAAAAGTTGCAAAGAGAGGAATCCCGTGGCGTTGGATACAGACATCAAGGCTATCATTGATGAAAACTGCAATGAAGGTGGCGTGATTTACACGGATGGATCGGTAATTCATCACAAAAAGTCTACATGGGTCTTCTCTGCGTGCTCATGTGGCAGAATGGTCCAGGAGGCCAGTGGTGCATTTCATATGACAAGCAGCATGCCAATGGAGGTACCAGCAGTGACTAATGCACTATGCTGGTTGGAGTCACAAAACTACACTCATGCATGCATTCTGAGTGATTCATTGAGTATGATCCGCATGGTGAAGGCTGGTTTGGTGCGCATGCAATGGACTGAATCACTACAAGTGTCAAGAATTGAGTCACACTTATCTTCGCTCCGGGGCACACTGGGTGTTGTTGGCAATGAGAGAGCAGACAGGCTGGCTGGTTCTGCCGCCATATCAGACGACTCAGCCAATGGATAGAGCTGATATTTTGAACACCCTCATAGAGTGTAGCCGCAAAGAAGATTTTCATTTAAACAAACCCACGTCAATTACTAGATTGCAGGAGTTGGGTTTGAAGATTGAGTAGCAAGAAGGAGCAGTATAACAGGTATATGAGTAGACTCATCAATCAAAATCGAACTGGTACTGTCAGTCGCTGGACGCTGTTGGAGATATTGCGGAGATCGGATCACCTATGGATATGTGCGGAGTACAATGAAGATATTTGAAACTGAACCCAGTAAATGCTGGCTGAATCAGGACACATCGCCGAAGGGTAAGCAACAGAGCTCCAAAATTTGCTGAAGATATGACAAAACCTACCCATGCTAAGGCTGCATGAATCAGATTTTTACATGAATAAATTTTATGGGGAAATCTGGTACATCTGTCTTTTAGGTGATAGAGAGAGACAAAAACACATTTTTATCAAGATATTACGCCCGTCTGCCCAGCATGTTCGTGGCGCGTGAGAAGACGGGTGACACGCCTTCTGTGAGTGCGGATTCAATCTCGCAGGCTGCCAGAAAAAGCCACAGGTTCTCCAGATTTACGGTGTTCGTGGCACCAAACTGAAGAGTAATGATGTCCATGGCACCGAGCTGAAGAGCTGAAATCATATTTCATTAAATTTTGTCCACATGAGCAATGCAATTTTTTGACATGACTATCAATTGCAGACTGTATGTTTTCTACTCTTTAGTGTTGTAGCTCTCTATCAGCCCTACTGCAGTCCACACTAAAATTACTGTTGTAGCTTTCTAGCAGCTCCTACTGCAGTCTTCACACTAAAATTACTGTTGTAGCTCTCTAGCAGCTCCTACTGCAGTCTTCACACTAAAATTACTGTTGTAGCTCTCTAGCAACCCCTACTGCAGTCTTCACACTAAAATTACTGTTGTAATAGCCTCCATCTAAGCTGATGATGACAACAACTCAGACGGTACTGTGCACCTCTCGTGTGTGGAGGTGACTGTAGAGTCCAATCCTAGAACAGAATCCCTGACTACAGGTGGGGCATACATGATCAAGGTTAGACATGTGCGTTTTGTGTGCTCTGTCTTTTCGCTTCTGCTTTTCTCTGTGACTCAACAATACGATGATTCTCAGCTATTCGGGTTCCTTTTTTTGTTGTTACAGCGCCACATTTGGCGATCTTGGCAAGGGATTCCCAGCACGTATTGTCTATATCGAGCATTTCAGAGACACTTTAAGAGTGTCTTTAAAGCGCTTTTTCTGTCCACCAGCTAAACGCCTGCCCCTTCAAGCTCGCCATACATCAACTGTTTTGGGATGCGTTTATCAGCGAGCAACGTGACCGACCCATCTCAGTTGGGCCTTCTGCAACATGGTGTTGACGCTAGGGATCTTTGCTCGTGTGAGGACTTCGCTGTCTGGAATTTTGTCCTGCCAGTTTATTTTTAGTATTCTCCGGAGACAGCTTGTGTGGAAATGGTTTAATTTTCTTCCGTGTCTGCTATACACTGTCCATGTCTCGCTATGTACAGCAGCGTGGTTAGCACTATGGCCTGGTAAACTTTCAGCTTTGTGACTATGCTTATCCCTTCCGTTCCCACACAGTGACACGTAACCTTCCGAACGCAGCACTGGCTTTGGATATCCTATTGTGGACCTCAGAATCTATGTTTTCCGATCTGGATAGGAGGCTGCCAAGATAAGCAAAGTTGTCCGTTGACTGGAGACGCTGGTGTTTAATGTTGATGATTGGATCGTAATACTGTTCTCTAGGGGCGGGCTGGAACATGACCTCTGTTTTTTTGTGTTAATGGTGAGGCCAAACCTATCACAGGCCATTGAGAACTTGTCCATGTAAGTCTGCATTTCTTCCTCAGAGTTGGTAGCGAGGGCACAGTCATCAGCAAACAACAGGTTTGAGATAGTTGATTCTTTACCTTGGTGGAGGATTTTAACCTCCGAAGATTGAATAGGTTACCGCCTGTCCTGTATCTAATCTTACCCCATGTTCGCCGCCTTCCAAAAGACATCTCGTGAGCATGGCAGCAAACATCATGCTGAAGAGTGTTGGGGCCAGTACACAGCCCTGTTTGACGCCTTTGGTGACATGGAAGGCTTCCGACAGCCTCTCTCGCAAGTACACGTGCCATCATGCCCTCGTGAAACTGTTGAACGATCTTGATGAATTTCCTTGGGCATCCAAATTTTCCATGATCTTCCATAGACCCTCCCTGTTAATCAGAAATGAAAGCCTTGGCTGATCGACAAAGACCATATAGAGGTTACGGTGCTGCTCTTGGCATTTCTCCTGTAGTTGGCGAGCAACAAATATCATGTCTGCTGTTCCACGACCTGCTCTGAAGCCACATTGGGTCTCAGGGAGTAAGTCCTGTTCCAGGTGATCGATAATCGATTGAGGAGGACTCTGGCCAGTATTTTGCCAGCGATTGACAAGAGGGAGATCCCCCTGTTGTTATCGCAGGCCTGGCGGTTTCCTTTCCGCTGTACAGGTGGACAATAGTGGCATCCTTTAATTCCTGTGGCACACGTCTCGTTGCACCAAATGGATGTAAATAACCTGTCAATTTTAGCATCAACGTGGGCCCTCCTTCTTTGTAGACTTCGGTTGGTATTGAGTCCGCACCCGTGCCTTCCCGCTGGACATCTGGCTTGTTGCCTTCTTGACCTCTGCTAAGGTAGGTGGAACATCAAGCTTGGCATTGATTGGGACCTGGGGCATGCGCTCTATGGCTTCATAACATATAGTGGATGGATGGTTGAGGACAGAACGGAAGTGTTCTGCCCAGCGATTTAGTATCTGAGGCTTGTCAATTAGTTGCCTTGCTCCATCTGCATCGAGTATGGGAGTGGGGTGAGATTGTTGAGGTCCGTAAACAGTTTTTAGGCATCGTAAAGCGCTTGAAATCATGTCTGTCTGCATATATCTGGATTTCATCAGATTTTTTGCTTAGCCATCGCCTTGTAATTTCTGATTCTTCTTGAGCCCTTCTACGAGCATCTAGGAAAGCTGTTTTTTTGGATGATGATGATGGGTCATTTTGATAGGCTCTGTATGTCTCATGTTTCGTGAGAAGAATAGACTTGATTTCTTCGTCATTTTCACAAAACCAGTCTGGCTCTTGCGTACAGAGTGTCCTATGAGCTCAGAGGTAGATAGGTACACGGTGTCTCTGAGGCAGTCCAGTCATCGCCCACGCTGGTTTTGCCAAATTGGAGTTCTTCAATTTGTCGTCCAGGTCTCTTATTAAACTTTCGTGACAGTGAGCTTTTCAATTTGGAGACTGCCAGCTTTTTGTTGGTTTGCGACCCTGGTGACGTTTTCTAGGCTTGATGCGAAGGTTGAGCTTTGACACGATCAATCTATGATCGGTCCAACATTCTGTCTCGCACATAGCCTTTGTGACTTGACGCCACGCCTGTCATTTTTCCTTACGATGACGTAGTCAACGAGGTGCCATTGTTTGGAACGGGTGCACATCGGGATGCATCCATGACGTTTGTTTCGGGTTGGTAAACGAAACAAGGAGTTTGTAATAGTTAGGTCGTGGGCAGCACATAGTCTGAGTAATAGAAGCCCATTACTATTGCACTTGCATACGCCGTGTACTCCTAGTACTCCATCCCAGACCCGATGGTCTGTCCCTACTCTGGCATTGAAGTCCCAGAGTATGATGAGCTTCTCAGACCTTGGGACCGCTGAGATGGCTGAGTCAAGGTCCTCGTAGAAACCATCCTTGATTTCGCTGGATTTGTCATGTCGGGCGTAGACGCTGAGTAAAGTGGCACTCTTTTTTTTCCTAGTGAGATCTGAAGAGTCATCACTCTGTCACTGACACCTTTGGGAGTCTGGTGAGGCCGCCAGACAAGATGAGATTTGACAGCAAACCCTACACCAGATTCCCGACGTTATGTATTGGCTCTCCCACTCCAAAAGAAAGTGTAACCTCCGCTCACCTCTGACAGCTGACCGCAGGAGTCTGGTCTCACTCAAGGCAGCTATGTCGATATCGTAGCGTGCCAGTTCTCTAGCCACAAGTGCAGTCCGTCTCTCAGGTCTTTCAGCTTTGTTGTTATCTAATAGTGTTCGCACGTCCCACGCGCCTATGGTGAGAGCTTTAAGCGTGTTCTTCATGTTGTGTAGATTTGTGTTGTGTGTAGTTGTCTGAAACTGTTGTATCTCTCATCAGCCCTACTGCAGTCTTCACACTAAAATTACTGTTGTAGCTCTCTAGCAGCTCCTACTGCAGTCTTCACACTAAAATTAGTCTGAGAATGCTTTAAGATTGAAGCTAATTTTGTATGTTTAAATTCAGCATTCCTGTAGTGGCAGCAACTGGCAAGTTGGATAAAGCTGCCCTGCCACATGTTAACTCACAGATGGATGTAGTTGGTGTTGAAGGAAGACCATCCACAGTTACAGAGGTAGCTCTAGCAGAGGTTTGGATAGAGGTTTTGCAGCTGAAAGAGGTGGACATTCAAGAAAGTTTCTTTGACTTGGGCGGGTAATTATCTTCTCTTGTCTTATGCTTATACATATGTATTTTCGAAACGGCTTCCTCTACATAGTGCTGTTTATACATTTTTATTGTTTGATATATTACCATGAAAATCGTGGCATATCCTTTACAGGATGTAGCCATCAACTACAGTAAGCGAGTGTTGATTTTTTAGGCACCACATATACGCTCAGTAGTTTGCCATTGCTTTCTCTACGATGAGGTCTATTTTTATGTTTTGTAAAATACTACAAAACGAATTTGTTTCCAAACTTGCCCACCATGGGGTTTGAACCAGTTACTCTTGAGTTTGTGATCGAGCTCACTACCGCTTGAGCTACAGATGCTGACCATGCCAGGATGATAAAGTGTCAGGAATATTCTCTCTTGTTCCCAACTTAAACTATTTCAAGAATGTTATCTGTTGCCAAAATATATTCTGACATTTCATACAATGGCCTCAAAACTATGAGCTGTCCCAATGTAGTTGGAATATTTCTGTTATAATTGTGCATGAGCCAGTTCTTCATGTAACATACAGACAGCTCCATCATATATAAAGTGTCCTCAAGAAAATCCTTTTATATATATATATATATATATATCTATATAAAACAAGGCCACTAGAGACTGCAGAGATGAACTGAATATTGGTAGGAGTACCATTGGCTTATCTTTGTTGTGCTGTCTATCACTCTCTAGTCTATGATGTCTCAGATGCAAAGGGTAAATGTATACCATTCTTCTCTGTTCTTGGCCATCCCCTGTATTGTGTTCTAGTCTGATTCTTTTCTTTCAGTTCTTGTTCTACTGATTTCCGCATATTATTTTCTGCTTCCATGTTTTGTTTATCCTATGGTTTCTATCTGCCGTTTTCATGATAGAGTTAGTCTCCATGCGTATCATGTACGATTCATCTTCGCATCTCTTTGGAAGATGGTGCTCGTATTTTCTTGTTGACACTGTGCAAGCAGTTCTTGGTAGTATTTTGTCAGAACAACATAAGACCTTTCACTGACAAGTTGTATGGAAGGTGGAGAGTTCTGACATATCTTATTCTGTCATTCTCCAGCATTCTGTAGTATATATTAATCTTTGTTCTGATGCTGTATTGGGCTGATTTCAGATCCATGAATGCATTTTGAGCCTTCTTCTTCTTCTTCAATGATCCAGCGGCACTTGAGCTTTTGTCCTTCGACCCAATGCTATGTAGTGGTATCTGCATGTGTTTGTAAGTTGTTCTTTTGTTCCGTATAATGTGTTCCATTTATCTGGCCTTGGAGGAAGGAGGGTCTTTCTGATGTCATCTAGTGCTTGACACTTGAAAAGGTGATGGTGAACGGTTTCATGATGATGTGCGCACAGTTGGCACTCTGGAGTGTGTTGTGGTTGAATCCTGTTCAAGTGATTATTAAGTGTTATGTGTTGGGTTCTGAGTCTAAAAATGGTGCTCTGATCTCTTCTTGTAAGATGGTTGATGTTGTCATTAAGGTTAGGGCTGGCTATATGGCTGTACACCTCTCTTCCTGTGTTTCCCATGGCCCATCTGTTCAGCCAAATTTCTTATTTGTTGTCATTAGGATTTGCTTTGCTGTATGGAGAGTTGTTGCTGTGATTGGTTGTTCCTGTGTTGACCTTTCTTGGCTAGCCTATCTGCTTTGTCATTTCCAGGTGTGTTTGAATGTCCAGGGATCCACTGCATGGTTATTTTGATGTCATGTGATGTAATAAGTCTGTCAATATCTATGGCTATATGGGATAGCTCAGATTTACAATGTCCACCATCTTCTAGAGCTTGAAGGGCAGACATTGAATCTGTGAAAATAATTATGTTTTGTGCCTTTGATGGAAAGGCATCAAAAACAGTCTTCAGATGGTACAAAGCTGCTTCTATCGCATGAATTTCAGCCTCATAATTGGAGCATATCTCTCTGCATGCACCAAACAGCTCTTCAGATGATCTGTCTGGGTATTGTATATATGCTCCGTAACCTGCTTTGATGGTGGCTTTAAATGCAGATCCATCAGTATAGACATGTACCCGTTCTTGGGGATAGGCATCAATGGTTCTTTGAGATGCTATCATAAGGCTGACTGGGTCGGAGCATTTAGTTGCTTCATCTATCAATTTTGTTCTAATTTCAGGTGTATTCAAGAGTGTATGTGGTGGTAAGTTTGCTATTACTCTCTGCAGCTGTTGTCTTGTTTCTGGAAGGTGGTATCTGTCTTTGATTTCACTGACGTGGTGGAGGATTGACTTTTGTTTAATTCTGTTTCTCTGTTGCCACTTCTCAACAAGTAGTTTATTGGGGTGATCTTGATTCATTCTTTGCTTCTTTCATAAGTTCCAACGGCAGCTTTGTCCCTACGCAGCCCAAGAGGTTCCACATTTGTGTGATTTCACATGCGGTTGGTGTTGACCTCATTGCTCCACTGATTAGACGTAAGGCATTGTTCTGTACTCTGTCCAGGGAATCAAGGTTTGTCTTGGAGCAAGTTGTTAGAAGAGCACTTTTGTACTCTATTGCAGAGCGGATGTAACCAAGATATAAGCCTCTCAGAGTATCTTTGTCTGATCCCCATGTTGCCAGCGAGCTTCTTCAATAGCTGTAATCTTCTTAATGCTTTGTTCTTTACATTCACAACATGCTTCTTCAGGTTAAGCTGGCGGTCAAGTGTTACTCCAAGATATGTGGGTGTTGCTCTCTTAGCAGTTGGTGATTGTCTAGATTCAAGGTGATATTCTGTTTGGCAACTTTGTGGCTAATAGTGAAGATGGTATACACTGTTTTGGCACAGTTTAGTTTCCATGTCTGGCAGTAGTCATGGAGTTTCCTTAGGTCTCCGTAAGTTTACGCCCCACTTTCTACATCCTCATGGCTTTGCCAAATAGCCAGGTCATCTGCATATAGCGCTTTTTCAGCCGTAATCTGACTTGCAAGATCATTGATGTATATGAGGAAGAGGGTGCAACTTAGGAATGAGCCCTGTGGTAAACCCTCTTCTAAGACCTCCTTAGATGAAATTGCATCATTGATTTTTGTCTGGATCGTACGGTCAATTAAGAAGTACTTAATCCAGTTGTACAATTTCCATGTATTCCAATGTCCATCATCTTCATAAGGAGGCCTTTTCTCCATACTCGATCGTAAGCCTGCTGCAGGTCAAAGAAGATGGCTACTGTGTGTTTGTTGTTCTGGAAGCTGTCGTGTATTCTTTGAGTGTTTCCAAAGAGTTGGTCCTCTGTGCAGTTGCCAGCTCTAAATCCCGCCTGTTCGTGGCATAGCGTGTTGGTACTTTCAAGAAACCAGTAGAGACGGCAATTTACAATTTTTTCAGCAAATTTTCCCTAGACATGATGTTGGGGAGATTGGTCGGTAGCTTCTGGGTTCACCTGGAGGTTTGGTGTTTTTCAGGATAGGGATAATATGGGCACTCCTCCAGGCTTTGGGGAGCTTTCCATTTCTCCATGTCATGTTAATTAGATGGAGAACTGCTACCTTCCCTATTGGACCCAAGTTTAGAAACTTCTCGTTGTGGATCTTATCTGGTCCAGGAGACTTTCTAAGTTTCAATTTCTTTAATGCCTGTTCTAATTCCTGTCTACTAATTTCTTTCTCAAAAAATGGAAGCATTTACTGTTTGAGCTTTTTCTTGTTGCTTCAAGTGGTTCAGACGCTTTCTGTCTATCTCTGTGAGTTCCCCGCTCTGTTCACTGATGCAAAGTAACGGTTGAAGTGCTCTGCTTTTTCTGGTCTTCAATGATTGTTTTTTCTTCCATCTATCACTGGTTTGGGATTTGTCTTCCTACTATCCCCAGACAGATTGTTGACCAACGCCCAGACTTTATTTCCATTACGTCTGAAGTCTAGTTTTGAGCATGTGTCTATCCATTTTTCATTTTAGCCTTCCTAACTGCAAGTTTTACTTTTGCACAAGCTTTATTGTACTGCACTTTTATGTCCAGTGATGGTGTGGTCTCTAGTGTTTTTCTTAATGTGCTTCTTTCATAGATGGTGTCTTGTATGTCTTGGTTCCAGAATGGTTTGTGTGTTTTCCCGGGCTGCCCTTGGGATACATAATGATTAGGCTTTCAGAATTGCTTTTGTTACTTCTTCGTTGAAAGTCTCAACACTGCTGGCATCAACTTGTGCAAGCAGAGAGTCAGTTGTTTCTTGAAAAAGTCTCCAGTTAGCTTTTTTGAAGTTCCATCGTGTTTTTTGCTTTTGACAGGCTCTACTTACAGTTGTTATAGTAGTAAGGAGTGGTTTGTGATCACTTCCGATATCATCAAGTATTTGAGAATGGCAGGATTCTGTCAAGTCGGATGAGCAGATGGTCAGGTCAGGTCGAGTAAGTGAGAGGTGAGCTCTGTGCAGCAGAGTTGGTGGAGATTCTGCATTCTGTAATACTGATGGGTTTGTTGTATCACATAGCTCTTCTATTAATTTTCCTGTCCTGTTGTTGTTTGGGTAGCCCCAACGTGGAGAGTGTCCATTGAAGTCACCGGCTAAAATAGTTTTGCGATACTGTGTGTTGTGCAGTTCTGGCAGTTTGAGTGTTTTCTATGGGGGTTGTAGATGTTGTATATGGTATATTTTCTCCAGAGTGCCAGATAGTAATTTGTTGCACATCTGTGGGATGGGCTGTAGTAAGCTGTGATGCATCTCCTTGAATGTCGCATGTATGTATGTGACCATGCCTCGGCAGTCAGTACACCTACAGGGATAACTGGTGTATCCAGTCAAGTGCAGGTCACTGTCTTTGTGTAGGGTTTCTTGCAAAAGGGCCACATGTACCTTGTGGTCATGTAATAATTTTGAGAGTTCAATCTTTTTGTTTCTTAGACCACAGATGTTTAATTGTAGGATGTTAAGTGAAAGTTTGTTCTTTTGGTCATCTGACATCTGTAGGTCCTTCTTCCTCCAAGGGTTTTGTGTATTTCTGTGTTTGCATTTGTTTGTTTTGTTTCTTCCAGTAGTCAATTTTTCGCACAGAACAGCCCGGTTACCTCTGTCTGGCGAGACCTTGATATTTGAGTCACGTCCGATCTCGCTTGAATTTCTGTTATTGTTGTACATAGCATTGAAAAGCTGGGAAGTCTGTGGATTTCCTACCCACCCCGGACAGGAGTCAGAATAATACCGCCGTAGCACTAGTGGATGAGGGGCTTTCTGTGTCGCTTAATGATACTGCAGCCAAGGTAGGGTTCGCTGTTCTCATTCCCAGCCACCAGATTGCCTACTGGTCACGCCGAGCTCTGTTATACTCTAGGCTTGTGTCCAAATGTTCAAGGCAAGAGGATCATCACGTCCTGAGTCACTGCGCCTGTATGATGGATGTCAGCCGTCAGAAAGCAGCACACATTGGTTCTCTATCCTCAGATCTAGTTAGTACCCTTCTGACTTCTTTCCAACCACAGAGGGTGCATGTACATGTCAAATATTATACAAATGTTTACCACATCTACTCAGTTATGCTGTAGTGCTGTGCCAGATCTGAATGGTCATATGAGAGGCCATTAGAGCTCTCACTGTGGTCAAGAATGTTGGAGGGGGAAAAGGGGATGTGGGTAGGGAAAGAAAGGAGGGAAGTGGGAGGGTTAAGCAGGATTACTCCCGCCAACTCATGTTGTTTAGCCAGTCAGCCGAGACTGTTGCCCGGGTGTGGCACGTGGAGCCAAACATGAGCTAGGTGAGAAGTGGGGACCAAGTAGGATCATGACTATCCATGGGTACGACCAGGATACGGCTGTCATTTTCCGTGAGGTACCCCTACCTTCTCACCCAACACCCCATTTTGAGCCTTAATTAGTCTGTTAATTATGTCTGATCCAGCTCTTCTTTCGTGGATAACACTTCTAAGATATGTGAAAGCAGTTGTAGTCTTTTCTAGGATATCATTATGAATGTCAAGGTCTTCCAGAGTGCATGTGAGAGTCCATCTGATACCACTTGCGTTATCTTCAGTTGTTTTATGTATCACCCAATCTATGACAATGTTGAATAATAGAGACAGATATCCTTGTCGCACGCCTGTTTTGACTTCAAACTTCAGCTCTAAAGTTTCAACACAGCATGTAAATTTGCTGTAGCAGCTTTTCATGATGTCTATAAAACACAGTGGAGTTCCATACCATCATAGAATACGCCAAAGACTATCGCTCTGTTTGCTGTGAAATGCCTTTTCTGAGCCAATAAAGTTTATATAGAGTTTGCTTTGCCATTCTGTGGTTTGTTCTATGATACTTCTAAGGGTTAAAATTCAGCATATACAGCTCCATCCTCTACGAAATCCAGCTTGTTCCTTTCTCAATGTCTTATCTACTGCATCAGTAATGCACTGCACAATGATTTGTTTGGGACAGAAAGTAATATTATTCCACACCACTTGTTATAATCGCCAAGGCATCCCTTTTGGGTATGACCCTTTGTTCCGGCATCAGGTATTATTTGAATATTCCATATAAAGTAAACAATGGTAGTAGTACATTATCTGAGAATCCTGACTCTATTTGAAATAATTCAGCATTTAAATTATCCTACCATATCTATATTCTCTTCGTGTCCCGATTGACACATAAGGCTTCCACAAGAGGCTTCCACTGTTGCCGTTCTGCTCTGTTCAACTCTCTCTCCACCGTTCTTCTCCTTTGGACGTCAGGCCTTCTCTTCTCATCTGCTGTGCTGTCCATCTGAGAGCTGTCCTAGCCAATGCCCCCACTGACATACAACATACATGTCCAAACCACCTCCATCTTCATCTCTTAATGATGGTCTCCAAGGATGCACTGTTCGGTTCAAAAGCTCCTCATTTGTTATGGTATTTGGCTAAAAAAAATTGCAGTATTCTTCAGAAGAATGCTGCATATCATACCCTGGTGCCTTGTTATTCTGAAGAGATTTGATGGCTGTAATGATATCATCTTATCTTGGTGTTCCATTATCAATTTCTAGTTCCTCTGCTGATTCTGGTATGTTGGTGGTGATCTGTTTAGTAATATTTTCAAATGTTCTATCCAGCATATTTTTTGTTCTTTTTCTGTTATCAAATGTTTTCTATTTTTATTCTTTCTGAGCGTGTCCAATCTCTTGTAATGTTTACCCCTTAATACTTTTGTAATTTCTCTTTCTCTCTCATGCTTCTTCTTCAGCGATCTCTGGTCATGCGCTTAATTTACTGTGGACCACAGGGCAGTCAACTTCGGTCTGTCAGGTTTCACCAAAGCTTAGTTTTTAGGTCGACTGGGTGTGACCACATGTTTCTTCTCAGCTCACACAGGAGAAGAGAGTCTTGCAGGACATGCTCTGGTGTCTGTTCCGCCTGCTGACGCTGGCAGAGAGCTGTTTGACTTATTCCTACTCTATATAAATGTTTGTTGAGTCTGCGGTGTCCAGTATGTAGTTGAAATATAATGACCTGGTCTGTTCTGCTTAGGTCTTTGAGGGAGTCTTTCCATAATCATATCCAGTGTTTGTCTTCCAGTCTACTGCAGATTTTCTCTGGTTGAGGTTTCAACCTCCTGAAAAGACAGGAGTTGGTAAATTTGATCTTTGACACTGCCTTCCTTATCCAAGACATCGGCACTCTCATTGCCTGCAATGCCACAGTGAGATGGAATCCACTGCAATTGAATTTCTCATAAACACATGCACTTTATATATCTGATTTGTTTTGAGTGTAAATGTATGTATTGTTTAGTAAATGATATATGTAACAATGAAGAAATACTTTTTTGTATGTGTGCACGCACACGCTGATGTACTTTTTAACCTTGTTATTATAATGGGCTGTCCAGTTTTCTTCAAATTAGTATATAATATATGTATATATGTTTATTTATTGATGAGTAATCATTTTTTATTTTTGTTAAATTGCTTTTTTTTTTTGCCTCCCTTGAATTAACCGTGTATAACTGAAGAAATAACTGCATATGGAAAGAGTTAATTTTTCTCCCACATCATTTTCATTTTCTGCAGACACTCTCTTATGGCCACAGAACTTTTGCAGCAAGTGTTGAAGAAATTCAAGATCAATCTAGCAGTTCGTGACCTGTTTCTATATCCAACAGTTGCCAGTTTGGCAAAGTTTATTGATAGTTGTCTGGCTAACAAAGGGAGAACAATGAAGATAAAAAATGGTGAGGATGTTTTGGGAAACAAACTTGACCTTACAGCTGAAGTACAACGTCATGACCAGGGGGTAACTAAGTAAGTTACTCTCTCTATTTGTGATCAGATCTAAATGTGTTTCTGCTCATGTCACTGGAATAAAAATTATAAAAACTAGTTTATGATGTATTTTAATTCCTAATTAAATAGAATCAATGTCTGTATTAGCTTATAATATATTTTAAACTACTTTAGACTATATAATCATAGTCTAAATATTGAATTACTCATGGTGACTGCATGAATACTCAGTCCCCTTCAGCTTTCATCATTGTCCTCTTTGTCTCAGGAGATGATAGGTTTTGTGTCACATAGTTTGTTCTGTGTTTTCATTGGCCTCTTTGTCTCAGGAGACGATAGGTTTTGTGTCACATAGTTTGTTCTGTGCTTTCATCATTGGCCTCTTTGTCTCAGGAGACGATAGGTTTTTTGTCACATAGTTTGTTCTGTGCTTTCATCATTGGCCTCTTTGTCTCAGGAGACGATAGGTTTTGTGTCACATAGTTTGTTCTGTGCTTTCATCATTGTCCTCTTTGTCTCAGGAGACGATAGGTTTTGTGTCACATAGTTTGTTCTGTGCTTTCATCATTGGCCTCTTTGTCTCAGTAGACGATAGGTTTTGTGTCACATAGTTTGTTCTGTGCTGAATTGCATCGTCTGTAATGGTCTCTTTTTCCTTCATATGCGATGGTGTTTCTCTTCTTTATGTTTTGAGCCATCTCTCACTGCTGCTCGCCATGCCTGCCTGTCTCTGGTCAACCACTTCCAATTATCTTTATTTCTATGCTGCATGAAGTGAGATCATGCTTGCAGGTGTCAATGAAGCGGAGTAATGTATACCATGATGTCTAGTACCTGTTGCAAGTTGACCATATAGAATATGCTTTGGGATTCTACCATCACTCATACAGCACATGTCCCAGCTATCACTGACTCAGGAAGGTGTACATGCTTGGAATGTCAGCACTATCTAGGACTTCCATATTGGAGATGTGGTTTTACTATCGGATGGTGTATAGTCGCCTGAAACGACGCATGTGGAAAGTGTTCGGCAATGTTCATGTCTGGCATATGTGCTCAACTTCACACTACCGTACAATAGAGTTCTGACACATGCCTTATATGCTTGTGTTTTTTGTGAGTGCCCTATTTTCCAAAACACTCTTTGCTAATTTGAACAGAGCTGTGGACACCTTCCTAATTTCACCATTGAGGGAAAGTTTACTGCTGATTGTGAAGCCAAGGTATGCAAAACTGTTGACTACTTTGAGTATATGGCTTCCAATGTTAATGACTGTAATGATATCATCTTATCTGAGTGTTTCATTATCAGTTTCTAGTTCCTCTGTTGGTTCCTCTATTGGTTCCTCTGTTAGATGTGAAACCAGTCATGCAATTCATAAAATAACAACAGATTAAATGGTTGAAAGACAAGACAAGAATGCCTTGGTATCGCCTACCACAGAGAGCCACACGGAAAAAGTATAACGAGTACAAAGCAAGAAGAAGACCACACAAAAGATGGAGCGACGGCATCAAGAACAGCCTTATGAAAATGAATATCAGCTTACTAAGTGCCTTAGAACAAGCACACACAAGATCACTACTCCCTCTCCCCACCTCTACCACTACCACCACCACCACACTTTTATAAAGAAATGGTGGAAGAGAAGAAGAAGAAGAATGTTAATTAATAGGACTCTGCTAATATCTTGATATATATTTGTTTTTGTCAGACTGATGGTCATGCTGAATTTGTTGGATTCTACAACAAATCTGTCCATGCAATATTCAAACCCATTTCTCTGTAGATACATACTCAGATGATGACTTTAACACCAATATATAAATGGGAAAAAGAAAGAAGAGATTATATGATTGTAGATGTTATCCTCCTGCTTATGTGGAAAATAATCTGTTACTTAGATCTTTGTGTGTTTTTCATTAGCTCCAAAACAACTTCCTTATTAAATTTTTCATTCTAAAATGCCATTTATGACTTTCAGTATGGACATGCAGCTAAGAGCTTTCTGGCGGACATTTCATCATGGTCACCACTTTAACAGAGGTCGTGTTCTCCTGACAGGGGCAACTGGTTTTCTTGGAGCTTTTCTATTAAGAGAGCTTTTGTTACATACTAAAGTAAGTACTGAGTCAACTGACAGTCAATGTGAACAAAGGTGGAAATATTTAGGTCATGTTCTTAGATCAGACGAAAAAGACTAAATCGGCAAGTCCTTATGTGGTCTCCAGTTGAGAAAAGAAAATGTGGAAGACCTAAGACCACTCTTCGAAGAACAATCCAACAAGAAAGTAAACTATTGGGATGTAAAACCATACAAGATCTCTAACTGCTAGCAACGAACCACATCACATGGAAATCTAAAACCTCTGCCCTATGTGCTGCCTTTGTACGAAAGGAACAAACTATATTGTTTAACGTGTTTACAGTATAGTCTGTAGATCTGTTCATATTTGTATGTCTATATTGTTGAACATGTTTACAGTATAGTCAGTCAAGAATCCTCTTTCATCCCATGATGTATTCTTGAGAATATAGTGTAGGGTTCGAATTTTTAAATAGCACATTGTGAATGAAGTGATCAATAAACGGCCAACCACCATTACTTCCAGTGTATTTCTGGTCCTCAACTGTTTGCTTGGTTCACCTGAATTCCCTATGGCCGAAAAAGAGAATCCCACTTTGACCAGATTTGAATCCTGGGACAAGATATGTATGCAGTATGTACACTAACCACTATGCTATTGCAACTCTCAGTATATTTACAGATATGTACTATGCAGTTTGCTATGTAGGGCTGTATTGTTTAACTTCACTTGTACACCTGGACTATGTAGAGCTGTGTTGTTTAACTTCATCGATACTCCTGGACTATGTAGGGCTGTATTGTTTAACTTCATCTGTACAGTTTAACTTTATCTGTACACCTGGACTATGTAGGGTTGTGTTGTTTAATTTCATCTGTACACATGTGCTATGTAGGGCTGTATTATTTAACTTCATCTGTACACATGTGCTATGTAGGGTTGTGTTGTTTAACTTCATCTGTACATATGTGCTATGTAGGGTTGTGTTGTTTAACTTCATCTGTACACATGTGCTATGTAGGGTTGTGTTGTTTAACTTCATCTGTACACATGTGCTATGTAATTTCAATTTTAATAGTCAAAACTATTTTTGAATGACTAATAGTGTTATTATCCTGTGGGAATAGATGACTGACCCCAATCAGGTCTGTACACTATGTGTGGTGGTACACTATGTGTGGTGGTACACTATGTGTGGTGGTACACTATGTGTGGTGGTACACTATGTGTGGTGGTACACTATGTGTGGTGGATAGTTCAATGACCTTCAGACATGGAGTGTCCGTTACAATGTAACCGCTTTCATTCTGAATAATTTGGCAGTTGCAGATTAAATGATGCTACTCTCTCAGCGGAGGTGGAAATATTTAGGTCATGTTCTTAGATCAGACAAAAGAGACTAAATTGACAAGTCCTTACATGGTCACGGTTAGGAAAGAAAACGTGGAAGACCAAAGACCACTCTTAGAAGAACCATCCAACAAGAAAGTAAACTATTGGGATGTAAAACCATACAAGATCTCCAACTGCTAGCACGAACCGCATCACATGGAGATCTAAAACCTCTGCCCTATGTGCGCCTTTGGCATGAAAGAAACAAACTAACTAACTAACTCTCTCAGCAGGATGTGGTGAGGCTACAGGTTACACTGTTCATCCAAAATACAATATGAATAATGATGGAAATGTCATGTGTGCAAGTGCTGCTCTAGCTATGTGGTCAAGAAAACTTGGTAAATAAAATTCCTGCTGTCTTGCAGCGACCATCACGAAAAAAAGACTATGGGTGACAAACCAGAGATAAAACACAACCTGATCTACCAAAGATGAAATGTCAGGAAACTAAATGATGAATACACTTAATGGACAAGGGCATTATTCTAATGACCAGGGAGTTTCTTCCATGTCCCCCCAGTGTAAACTATCATATTAACCTAGCAAATATGGTCTTACCATATTATTAACCTTTTCTTCATGACTTGTTTTGTTTCAACATTTACACATTTAGTAATGTGATTGAATATTTTGATTACATAAAATATGTTTCACATGGTAATTGTTGATGTTTTGTCACTTTTCAAGTTAGTTGTCTACTGTCTGATACGTGAGCTGCCACATAGATCTGCTTTAGACAGAATATGTGATACTCTAAGACAGTATGGGATACTTGCTGTTGACAGGTCAGTAGAAACTGAGGAGCAGAAGCTAATAGAAGAAGCACTGCAACATAGAACTACAGCTTTGAAAGGTTGGAACATTTATGTTGACAAAAATCATGTTAAACATTTCTTTTATCATATCATAGTTTAATTATATGTGTAATTCTTGGGAGACCAGAGACACATCCTGTCAGATTATGAGTCACTTTTTAGACTTTCCCACCATGGATAATAGAGTTCAACTATTCAGAGCATGTGATTACCTCTGGATAAAAGATTGACATTTGGCACACACATTAGTGTGCTGACTGATGATAATGATGATTCTTGTCTATCACGGGTGATGATGACCACCATTTTTCATCCAAGAAAATGTAGTTGCGTTATGTTTGTCTGTGTGCGCGTAGATGACTAGTATGCCCAGTGCGAACTTGAAATGTTCTTCCACAATGGGGGTAAGATATACTGTCTTTCTAGTTTGTCGTTTCTGTTCCATCTGTGCAGTTTTACCTGCTTCACAGGCCGAAGAAACATGTCGATGAAGTGTGTGCCAAGCTGATCTGTCTTGAGCAACATTCTCTCAGTTGTCGACATCTATGCCAAAGGATTTCATCGAGTGCTAGAGTGTTTCTTTAATTGCTGCTTTTTTTGTCCTCTTTGAGAGTGTTACTGCTACTTAGCTCACCATACAAGTCTTTTTGATATTTTGCAATCCGGCATTCGAGCCGCATGCCCTACCAATCACGTCTGGGACTGTATCAAGAGTGTGCTGACTACACCTAAACTGAATAGACTAAAGAGAGGCAAATCATGGATGCACTTTGCAGGAGATGAAATTAAAGCTAAAGAGGAATATAGACTTAAAAGACAAGGGAGTGAAAAGAGCGGCTAGAAGAGATAAAAGAGCAAATGTCAATCGACTGGCTGAAGAAGGGGAAAAGGCAGCTAAGACTGAAAACAGTAAAATGCTATGAAAATGAAAATCGTGTCATATCCTAAAGGACGTAACCATTAACCACAGTAAACGAGTCGTTGATTTTCTAGGCACCACTTATACGTTCAGTAGTTTGCCATTGCTTTCTGAACGGTGAGGTCTATTTTACCTTTTGTAAAATCCCACAGAAACGAATTTGTTTCCAAACTTGCCCACCGTGGGGTTTGAACCAGGTACGCTTGATTCGTGATCGAGCTCACTACCGCTTGAGCTACAGACGCTCACAAAATGCTATACAATACACTAAAACAACTTACTGGAACTTTACTTTTCAAAGGGTGACCCAATCAAGAGTAAAGATGGTAAAGTTCTAACATCAGATACCAAGCAGAAGAAAAGATGGGCAGAACATTTTGAAGAAATATTAAATAGACCTGATCCACCAGTACTACTCAAGTTTGACAAAGAGGCAAGAAACAGCTCTCTACCAATTAAGGGGGATTCTGGTCTGAAACTTTTTCGTTGCTTTCATATTGTAGAATTTGTATTATAATTTTGATATTATGACTTAAAATGGTAGAAAAAGTTTAGTTTTAAAAATATGTCAACACGTTGCCATGGAAACAATAAAAATGGCAGCCAAACACAAAATTTTAAATCCCTAAGGCTCTGAAAGCAATGAATATAAATGAATTCTGTTTTCACTCTAAGGTGAGCAATTGTAATATCTAAATAATTACACATGATTTTCAGGATATATTAAATATTACCTTTTTATGAATTTGTGGATAAACTCTTTCCTCCCCCAAACAGTTTTTGGATCGAATTTTGATAATTTTTTTACCCAAAGTGTATAAAAATTAAATATTTAATATATCCTAAAAATCTTATGTAATATTTTAGATATTACAATTGTGCACCTTAGAGTGAAAACATAATTCATTTACATTCATTAGATTCAGAGCCGTAGGGATTTGAAATTTTGTTTCCGTGCCATTTTGTATTGTTTCCATGGCAACGCTTTGACATTTTTTACTAATGTTTTTCTACTATTCTAAGTCATAATCTTTCAAAATGGTTATTCAAATTTTACATTAATGTGAAAACAATGAAAATAGCTTCATGATCCCCATACTACCAAATCTCCCCTTAACAAAGAAATGATAAGTGTAGATGAGGTCAAGGAGGCAATCCATTCCTTGATAAACAATAAGGCAGCGGTGATGACAACATTACTGCAGAAATGCTCAAAGCGGCTGATGACACAACAACTAGTAGACAGGTGCAAGAACTATTTAATAAAGTATAGGAAGAAGAAACTGTCCCAGATCAATGGAAAAAGGGAATAATTGTTAAGATCCCCAAAAAGGTGATCTCAAAGATTGCAACAACTGGAGGGATCACCCTATTATCAGTAATGACCAAGACTTTCTGCAAAATCATTCTTAATAAAATCAAAGGAGCAGTGGACACAACCCTGAGAGAAGAACAAGCTGGTTTTAGACCTGGGAGAATCTGCTTAGACCAAATAATTACCCTGCGACTAATTTTGGAGTAACATATTGAGAAGCAACAACCACTCATACTAAATTTCATCGATTTTAAAAAGCCTTTGATAGTCTAAACAGAATCTCCCTGTGGAATATTCTGAGATGCTATGGAATACCAGACAAAATAATAAACATTATTAAGAACCTCTATGATGGTTCACAGTGTGCAGTTCGCACTGATGGTGGACACAGCGACTGGTTTATGGTTGAAACCGGAGTAAAGCAAGGCTGTATTCTATCTCCGCTATTGTTTGGAGTGGCATTGACTGGGTGATGCGAAAATGTTGCAGGGCGAAACTGGCATCGATTGGGTAGAAAATAGTCAACTATAGAAGATATGGATTTTGCAGATGATATTGCTTTGTTAAGTAGAAACAACCAAGATATGCAAAGAAAAACAGACAACTTGTCATCTATAGCATCAAAAGTTGGACTGTAGATAAGCTATGAAAAAACAAATATAATGAAGACACCTATGGTAAGTAATGCAGATATCACACTGGAATCTAAAATGATAAAATAACAGAGCAGTTCACCTATTTAGGTAGCAATTTTGATTGCACAGGAAATGTTAAAAAGAAATTATGATACAAATTGGCAAAGTAACATCAGCTTTTAAAAGTCTAAATAAAATATGGAGCTGCAAGTTATATAGTATTAAAACTAAATTACGAATTTTCAATTCAAATGTTGTATCAATCCTAACATATGCCAGCGAGAGTTTGAAAATGACTAAAGATATAGAAAGCAAGTTGAATGCATTTGAAAATAGATGTCTAGAAAAATAATGAATATAAAATGGAGCGAATTCAGAAGTGATGAAATCAGAGACATGTCTGGTCAACCACTAGTGACAACTGCTATAAGAAAGAGAAGATGGAGATATGTTGGACACACCTTGAGGAGAAATGATCAACGAATATCAAAGCAGGCATTGAAGTGGGATGCAAAGGGTTCAAGAAAGAGAGGTCGACCTAAGGAGACCTGAAACGAACTTTGCTGAGAGAGGCAGGAAATATCTGTCTCAGTTCCATGGACGAGATTGAGCGAGTTGCCCAGGATAGAACGGTATAGAGAAGTTACTTGCACGCCCTATGTAACGTATAGAGCGAGAGGAATTATTATACATTATTATGTATTATTATTATGTGGACATACAGATGTTAATCTTAGCAGCGAATGGATACCAATGTCTGTAGATACCAATATTACAATTTCCATCCACATCACACTCGATAGAAGTTGTGCAGAACAAGTTTATATTATAATAAATATGGAGATCAAGACGATGGGGGAATGAAGTAACTATGCAACCAGCCTCCTCACTGATTGTATAACTGTTGATGCTGTTGTTAAACATACATGTTAGTTCATACATCTCCTTATCTATCAGCCTGCATATGTCCTCATTCCTAGTGTGGGAGGATCTTTCCAAGTTTATTAATAGCTATGCAACCAACTCTCAGACATTCCATATACTGTTGTCGAAATCTGTTATGACCGTATTGATAGCCACCTAATCAAGTTATTTGCTACTGAACTGTTTTCTATAATACCTGTGAGAGTACCTTAGTTTTTCTTCTTCTCTTTCACCATTTACTTCTTTATAGAAGTGTGGGGAGGGGTGTAGTGATCTTGTGTGTGCTTGTGTTAAGGCACTTTGTAAGCTGATATTCATTTTCGTAAGGCTGTTCTTGATGCCGTCACTCCATCTTTTGTGTGGTCTTCCTCTTGCTTTGTACTCATTATACTTTTCTGTGTGGTTCTCTGTGGTAGGCGATACCAGGGCATTCTTGTCTTGTCTTTCAACCATTTAATCTGTTGTTCTTTTATGAATTGCATGACTGGTTTCACATTCAGTCTTCTTCTGTTTCTTCATTTCTAATTTTGTCTCGTATTGTCACACCTGCAGCTCTTCTAAGACACCTCATCTCTGTCGTTATGATTTTCCGCTCATTAGCTGCTGTTATCGGTCATGTTTGACACTGGTAACATAATGTTGGCCAGAAAATAGTTCTTATGAGATTTGCTTTAGTTTTTAGGGGTATCTCTTTATGTGATCTGCCAAGACCAAAATTATGGACCTCACAAACTCGACAGACAACATCGTAATAAATGGCTAAACACTGGAGAAAGTTGAACATTTTACATATTTGGGTAGTAAAGTGTCAAACAACGGAGACACGATGAAAGAAATAAACTCGTATTGCTATAGCAGCTAGTGCCTTCACTAAATTAACGAATATCTGGCAATCTCAAGACCTTAGTATATTCACAAAAGTTAAATTATTTAGGTCATGTGTGATTCCTGTACTGACCTACGGTTGTGAAAGTTGGAAATCAACAAAGAAAATTGATAAGAAACTGGACAGCTTTGAGAATAAATGTCTCCGAAAATTATTAAAAGTAAAATGGAGTGATTTAGTTTCTAACAACACAGTGAGAGATAGAACACACCAACAACCCGTATCAAATATTATAAGGAAACGAAGGTGGAAATATTTAGGTCATGTTCTTAGATCAGACGAAAAGAGACTAAATCGACAAGTCCTTATGTGGTCACCAGTTGGGAAAAGAAAACGTGGAAGACCAAAGACCACTCTTGAAGAACCATCCAACAAGAAAGTAAACTATTGGGATGTAAAAACATACAAGATCTCCAACTGCTAGCAATGATCGGCATCACATGGAGATCTAAAACCTCTGCCCTATGTGCCGCCTTTGGACGAAAGAAACAAACTAACTAACTAACTTTATGTGACAACAGTGGCGTTAACTGTTCCCGTACCTGGTTAACTTTTTTGCAACGATTGCTGATTTCGCTATCGATACTTCCATCTGTGAAAATTGCTCCTATTTGGCCTCAATTGTTTGTTTTATTACTACGTTCTGGGGATTTTTTGTAAGGTTTTCTGGTTGTCTACTTATTGCCATTGTCTCTGTCTTTATTATATTTATTTTCATGTTGTACTCCTCCCCTTGATGTTAACTAAGTTCAAATGGTTCTAGAGAGATTCTTCGTTTACCTTAGTTTATTGATTAATTGTAGCAATATTTCTCGGTTTACTAAGGATTTCTTTATTTGATTTTAGATTATGTACAGTACACTTTCTATTTGCATAACCATATCTGCATACTATAATTTATTTTGATAAGTTTCTTGGTTGCCCCTGCGTTGTTGTTTATTGTTTATGTGCAATTTATTGTCCTGTCTTGTGTAGGTAAACATTTTTTGCAATTTAGTGTCCTGTCTTATGTAGGTAAATATTTTGTGTAATTTATTGCCCTGTCTTATTTAGGTAAACATTTTGTACAATTTATTGCCCTCTCTTATGTAGGTAAATATTTTGTACAGTGTATTGTCCTTTCTTATGTAGGTAAACATTTTGTGTAATTTATTGTCCTGTCTTATTTAGGTAAATATTTTGTACAGTGTATTGCCATGTCTTATGTAGGTAAACATTTTATACAATTTATTGTCCTGTCTTATGTAGGTAAACATTTTGTGTAATTTATTGTCTTGTCTTATGAAGGTAAACATTTGTACAATTTATTGCCCTGTCTTATGTAGGTAAACATTTTGTACAATTTATTGCCCTGTCTTATGTAGGTAAACATTTTTTTTTTAAAATTGCCACCAGTGACATCTACAGATGAAATTATGTAGCAGACTTTTTTTTTTACTCTTTGACTCAAGTAACAATTATTCCAAGTCCTACATTAATATGACTTTCAGGTAATATATCTCTGATGAGACTTGGACTCAGTGAAGATGACTACACTTACTTGTGTACAGATATTGACTTTATCATTCATGCAGCTGCATCTGTCAACCTGGCATATCCATACAGCGTAAGAGCAACAAACTATGTTATATATGTGCATGGGACTACTGCTGTATATATATATATATATATATATAATAATAATAATTCCTCTCGTACCTTATAGGTTACATAGGGCCTGCAAGTAATTTCTCCATACCGCTCTATCCTGGGCAACTCGCTCAATCTCCTCCATGGAACTGAGACCGATATTTCCTGCCTCTCTCAACAAAGTTCGCTTCAGGGTCTCCTTAGGTCGACCTCTCTTTCTTGAACCCTTTGCATCCCACTTCAATGCCTGTTTTGATATTCTTTGATCATTTCTCCTCAAGGTGTGCCCAACATATCTCCATCTTCTCTTTCTTATAACAGTTGTCATATATATATATATATATATATATGTGCAAGGGGCTACTGCTGTTTATTGTGAGAAATAGATAGTTTGTATTTCTATTTGTATTTATTTTGCATATTTAATATTGTTATAGCATGACTGGGATCTGCAAGTCTCCCTTAGAAGAAGTGAGCTGAAAATGAGTAATGGCGAAACATGTAATAACAAAGTACTGTAGTTTTACAAAAACAATGACAATATACAGCAACTTTTTGACCAAAAGGCCTTTGTGACTAAAAAGGTTTTTAGTCACATATTTTCATTCATGTTTAACCATGAGAATATCTTTGTCAAAGTCTATATGTAGTGTTCTGTGACATTTGTCACTTTTGTTGTATAGTTTGCTTGATAAAGGCCTTTTGGTGAAACATTGCTGTGTATTCTCATTGTTTTTGTATTTTGTATGTGTTTCGCTATTCTACATAGTTTTACTGCAGTCTCCATCTATATTGTAAATGGGTAGGGTGATGACCTGCAGAACATACAATCCAACCCAACCTCCTAGTGATACAGATCAAATACTTTGACTGTTAGGAGAAAGTTGGTGAACATTGGGTTAAAGTTACGTGAAAGTTGGGTCAAAGCTAGGAGAAAGTTGGGTGAAAGTAAGTTAGGTGAAAGTTTGGTAAAGGTTGGGTAAATGTTGGGTCAAAATTAAGTAAAAGTTATGTGAAAGTTGCGTGAAAATTGGGTGAAAGTAAGTTAGCAAAGTTGGGTAAAAGTTAGGTGAAAGTAAGTTAGGTGACGTTGGGTAAAGTTGGGTGAAAATTACGTAAAAGTTGGGTGAAAGTTACGTAAAAGTTGGGTGAAAGTAAGTTGGGTAAAAGTTTCGTGAAAGTAAGTTGGGTGAAAATTACGTGAAAGTTAGGTGAAAGTAAGCTACGTGAAAGTTGGGTGAAAGTAAGTTACGTGAAAGTAAGTTATGTGAAAGTTGGGTGTAAGAAAGTTGGGTCTAACTAGAAATTCAGGTCAAGTTATCTTTGCCATTGATCAACATGTAGCCCAGTGCTATCTGTACATGGTCTAACTGTTGGCAACTAAACTGACTCCCGTGCTAGGTATACCTGGAAAAGAGAGAAGTGAACCCTGCAAAACAAAAAAGACCAGTGGAAGGGTGTATGAACCAGCAAGGATCAACAGCCATCCACAAATACTCATTTTCTTGTGAGTTTGTAAGATACCTCAAAGGATACAGGAGTAAACCTGACAGGAAATCTTGGAGGAGACCTGGCCCCCATACATGAAATATGAGAACCACCAGCGGGTGGATATATCCGATATCAATGAACCAGACTCTCAGCTGTGGACAAATGATCACACTACCCATCACTTTGTGAATGCATTAAAAGAGGCAAAGACGATAAGAATAAACCCAAACAGATAATCTTGAGTGGAGCCCCAAAGACAGACTGGTATCTTGTTATGCCACACTTGCAGCTCCTGTAACCAAACTGATATCCTATGTCAATCCTATGAATGGGTCTGCCTGGAGTGCTGTGACGTCAGTTCAGTAACCAGTTATCAGTTATATGAGGACTATCATCATAGCACTCCGGACATGTCCATAGGTGCTCCGATCTCTGTCTCAACAAATTCAGCAGCGCCCAACGGCCCAACACACCAGTTCGATGTTGATTAATCAATCTCTTTGCATATTTAGTAAGTCGTTCTTTTGGGCTGCACCATATTGACACCCATCTCTCTCAATCTGGTCAGCTAGTGGGATTCACAGCCCTGAAACTCCTCTGTTCGGAAAGACTCTCAATGCGGGAAGAATGTCATTTTGGTCCATTGCAGCTGCTCCCTCTGATATTGTAGCCAAGCCAGCCAATCTATCAGCTCGTTAATTACAACGAACTCCTGCATGCCCAGGAACAAAGGTGATGGAGATTTCTCTGTTCACTGTCTGTACCAGTACCTCCACCCAGTTTCGTCTCACCATTCCTGATTCGACTTTACGAATCATGCTCATGGAGTTACTGAGTATGAAAACCCGAGAGTAGTTGTGAGATGTCAACCATTTTACCACCTCAGTAACCGACCGAACCTCCATTGTCACACTACTTGTGGTTGCTGCGTAGGCCCCACTGGCCTCTTATTATTTTTCCTCCTGAGCGTGCTGAAAAAAACCTTGATGAATGACTGAACTATCGGTGTAAATAACCACATCTCTATCATTGATGTTGTCATTCAAGAGGGTCTCAACCTCCATGTTAATCAGTAATGGATATTATGTCCTGAGTTTTCTTAATAGATGTAATAACCGTGAAAGAAGTCTGAAATTGATGTGGCACAGCAATCCATTCCTCCCTTGGTTCAATTCCGGAAGGTTCATATATTTTCCCAGGAGTATCTTCCACCTGACTCAGCCATAATCTGCCTCTCTCGAGTCTACACCATTTCTCCAAAATGAGTTCTTCATGAAGAGGATGTTTCTTGTTTGCATTGATTTTTAAATATGATCGATAATTATGATCCGTAACCAATAATTATGTTATTGTAAATATATTGTGTATCAAATATGTTGTGAAGAATTTTGATAAGATATTTGAATTGCAGGCTCTTCATGGTGCAAATGTCATGGGTACAGCAAATGTTATTCATTTTGCATCTTGTGGAAAGGTCAAAGCTGTACATTATATTAGGTGAGTTATGTTTTTATTTTCAAGTTCAATTTTACAGTTATTCTTTGATGAATTTGACATCTGACTCTTTAATATGTCACAGATCAAGTAGTAGCTCCAACATTCAATGTTGGCTGCAATCAATCGCCCTTGTGGTCCGAGGCCTGAAAGGGAAGCAAAGAATAGTACCATTGTGACCTACAAGGCATGTTGTAAGAAGCAACTGATGTAGAACCTAGGAAGGTACCTAGTAAATAAAAAGCATCGCAGAAATCAGATGTGCTGGCCTATTTGTAGGCGCATAACTGGCACAATGTACTATCGCTCTTAGGCTCAGATCACATACAAATCACACAGAGTGGTTAACAAGTGGTGGATATGGAGTGTACAAAGAAGAAGACTGAAATCAATCACCAAAAATGTATGTCATATCAGGCTGGTATTCTCTCTATCACTTGATATTTTGTATAGTAAAAAACTTGTGGGTGCTGTCATCTTCTTGCTATCTACTTCTTGTAATATTGTTTTCACTGAGTGCTATCTACTTCTTGTAATATTGTTTTCACTGAGTGCTATCTACTTCTTGTAATATTGTTTTCACTGAGTGCTATCATCTTGCTATTTACTTCTTGTAATATTGTTTTCACCGAGTGCTATCATCTTGCTATCTACTTGTAATATTGTTTTCACCGAGTGCTATCATCTTGCTATCTACTTCTTGTAATATTGTTTTCACTGAGTGCTATCTACTTCTTGTAATATTGTTTTCACTGAGTGCTATCTACTTGCTATCTACTTCTTGTAATATTGTTTTCACCGAGTGCTATCATCTTGCTATCTACTTCTTGTGATATTGTTTTCACTGAGTGCTGTCTACTTCTTGTAATATTGTTTTCACTGAGTGCTATCTACTTCTTGTAATATTGTTTTCACTGAGTGCTGTCTACTTCTTGTAATATTGTTTTCACTGAGTGCTGTCTACTTCTTGTAATATTGTTTTCACTGAGTGCTATCTTCTTGCTATCTACTTCTTGTAATATTGTTTTCACTGAGTGCTATCTTCTTGCTATCTACTTCTTGTAATATTGTTTTCACTGAGTGCTATCTTCTTGCTATCTACTTCTTGTAATATTGTTTTCACTGAGTGCTATCTACTTCTTGTAATATTGTTTTCACTGAGTGCTATCTACTTCTTGTAATATTGTTTTCACTGAGTGCTATCTACTTCTTGTAATATTGTTTTCACTGAGTGCTATCTACTTCTTGTAATATTGTTTTCACTGAGTGCTATCTACTTGCTATCTACTTCTTGTAATATTGTTTTCACTGAGTGCTATCATCTTGCTATTTACTTCTTGTAATATTGTTTTCACCGAGTGCTATCATCTTGCTATCTACTTCTTGTGATATTGTTTTCACTGAGTGCTGTCTACTTCTTGTAATATTGTTTTCACTGAGTGCTATCTACTTCTTGTAATATTGTTTTCACTGAGTGCTGTCTACTTCTTGTAATATTGTTTTCACTGAGTGCTGTCTACTTCTTGTAATATTGTTTTCACTGAGTGCTATCTTCTTGCTATCTACTTCTTGTAATATTGTTTTCACTGAGTGCTATCTTCTTGCTATCTACTTCTTGTAATATTGTTTTCACTGAGTGCTATCTTCTTGCTATCTACTTCTTGTAATATTGTTTTCACTGAGTGCTGTCTAATTCTTGTAATATTGTTTTCACTGAGTGCTATCTTCTTGCTATCTACTTCTTGTAATATTGTTTTCACTGAGTGCTATCTTCTTGCTATCTACTTCTTGTAATATTGTTTTCACTGAGTGCTGTTTACTTCTTGCTATCTACTTCTTGTAATATTGTTTTCACCGAGTGCTATCTTCTTCTTGCTATCTACTTCTTGTAATATTGTTTTCACTGAGTGCTGCTGCTATCTTCTTTTTGACGCTCCATACGACCACTTGTTAACCACTCTGTGTGATTTGTATGTGATCTGAGCCTAAGAATGATTGTACATTGTGCCAGTTATGCGCTTACAAGTAGGCCAGTACATCCGATTTCTGTGATTCTTTTTATTTACTAGGGTAGCTTCCTTAGGCCCTACATCAGCCGCCTCTTACGACATGCCTTGGAGGTTGCAGTGGTACTATTCTTTGCTTCCCATGCGGGTTCCAACACCACATGGGCGTAGAGTGCCATCTAAAATGTTGGATTCAGAAATTTATTAATTGGACTATCAATATTGCACTTTGATAAATAACTATATGTGCTCCGATCTCTTTCTTACACAGGAAGATCTCAGCGACAGTGCACATACCCCCATAACACACGGAGACGGACGAGAGTCCCAATATAATTTTGAAGATGGTGAACATTTTTGTCAGAATTTTATTTCAATATTTATTTATTAACTCTTAACCATTGGCAGGTTTTTAAGTTTTTTTTTCTATATTTTTGATGCCCTGCTCTATATTTAGCAACCATGCAAATTCTTTGTATTGAAAATAGGAATGTAATATATGGTTGGAAAGCTAATTGGATGGGCTATCTGGATATGTGGTTTTAACATAAGTGTGATGTAATTTATGATATCCGTGACCTACTTATGGAAAGTCTAAAAATAGATTATTCTAGAAATGACAAATTTTTTTACAGTCACAAAGAAGGAAAAAAATAAGTATGACGAATATAATGGAATCTTTTATTACAGTCTTGTAAAGTCTTCATATTTGCAAAACATATCTGAATTTAAACATGTTTAGGAAATATGAAAGGCAGTAATCATGAAATTTATAATATTCAATATTTTCATATTGTAAAGAAAAAAAATCAATAAATATGGCCTTCAAGAGAAAATGATGCAGAATTGGTCTAGTAAGCAGCCCATAAAGAACTAACACTTATAGTAGCATACATAAACATTAAATAGATATATAATTTCTAAACCTTGCAAGTAAAAGATATTATTGAACAAAAATATGATTACGCAATGATATTTGATAGACAAAATAATCAGGAAAAAATTATCGGGCATCTTGCAGACAGAGTCAAAGTGACACAGGCATAGAATGTTCATCTGACCCAAGCATAGATATTTCAAGAATCACTGGTGTCTTCATCAGGACAGTAATCTGAGTTATTAGAGTCCATTTTATCACATATTTGGGGATTTTTGGATGGAGCAATTTGGGCGTTTCTACAAAATGGCAAGTGGGAAATGAGGTGTGCTCCTGTCAACGAGATTAGACATCCAAATAATATATAATTAATTTTTAATAATTTTTATTAGATTATCATATGTTATGCTTTAGATAACATAACTTTTACCAACTTAAATGCAAAATGGATACAAAATTATGGTCACTTAAATAGGCATGTTGCATCGATCATAAATGATAGAAATCCCAATATCCCAATGGTTAAGGGTTAATGAGAGTTTTGCCCTGGCAGTGACTTTACAGCCTATTTGATCAATCAATTTTCAACTGCCATGGGTTCTTTCTTGCGCTCAACTTGAATATGAGACACATGTTTTATTGTCCTTATCTGATAGGACTAGAAACTTGATCTCACATGTATTATAGCACATGGTGTATTCCCTCATGACAAATTTCACATGTATTGTAGCACAAATGGCATATTCCCTCATGACAAATTTCACATGTGTTATAGCACAAATGGTGTATTCCCTCATGATAAATTTCACATGTGTTATAGCACAAATGGCGTATTCCCTCATGGAATGAAGGAATGTAAGGAGAATGTGGATATTGCAATGTTTGCTGACCAGCTAACTGATGGCTACTCTCAGTCCAAGTGGGTCGCTGAGCAGCTGGTATCACGAGCTAGGGATAGAGGACTTCCTGTTACCATATACAGACTAGGTAATTAGTTGTTGAGCTATGAGACTAGGTAATTAGTTGTTGAGCTATGAGACTAGGTAATTAGTTGTTGAGTTATGAGACTTAGTAATTAGTTGTTGAGTTATGAGACTAGGTAATTAGTTGTTGAGCTATGAGACTAGGTAATTAGTGGTGTTATTAGACTAGGTAATTAGTTGTTGAGCTATGAGACTAGGTAATTAGTTGTTGAGTTATGAGACTAGGTAATTAGTTGTTGAGCTATGAGACTAGGTAATTAGTTGTTGAGTTATTAGACTAGATAATTAGTTGTTGAGCTATGAGACTAGGTAATTAGTTGTTGGGTTATGAGACTAGGTAATTAGTTGCTGAGTTATGAGACTAGGTAATTAGTTGTTGAGTTACGAGACTAGGTAATTAGTTGTTGAGTTATGAGACTAGGTAATTAGTTATTGAGTTATGAGACTAGGTAATTAGTTGTTGAGTTATGAGACTAGGTAATTAGTTGTTGAGTTATGAGACTAGGTAATTAGCTGTTGAGTTATGAAACTAAGTAATTAGTTATTTGAATTTTTCAACTTAGTAATTAGTTGTTGAGTTATGAGACTAGGTTATTAGTTGTGTTATTAGACTAGGTAATTAGTTGTTGAGCTATGAGACTAGGTAATTAGTTGTGTTATTAGACTAGGTAATTAGTTGTTGAGCTATGAGACTAGGTAATTAGTTGTTGAGTTATGAGACTAGATAATTAGTTGTTGAGTTATGAGACTAGATAATTAGTTGTTGAGTTATTAGACTAGGTAATTAGTTGTTGAGCTATGAGACTAGGAGAGCCGCTGTAGCGTAGTTGTTAGTGAACTCGCTCTTCGCAAGGCTGGTGGTCTGGGTTCAGCTCCGAATGCGCATGGAATTTTCCCGCGACGGCTCTCAGGTCGACCCAGCCTCAACTGGGTACCAGACATGCTCTGGGAAAGTAAAGGCGGCGGCGTGATGCTGACCACACCACCCATCGTGTGCCGATGGTCAATGAAAATACAGGCCTAACACTGTATTGACCTATATACCACGAGGTATGAAAGGGTTCCTTTACTTACTTACTATGAGACTAGGTAATTAGTTGTTGAGTTATGAGACTAGGTAATTAGTAGTTGAGTTATGAGACTAGGTAATTAGTTGTTGAGTGATGAGACTAGGTAATTAGTTGTTTAGTTATGAGACTTAGTAATTAGTTGTTGAGTTATGAGACTAGGTAATTAGTTGTTGAGTTATGAGACTAGGTAATTAGTTGTTTAGTTATGAGACTTAGTAATTAGTTGTTTAGTTATGAGACTAGGTAATTAGTTGTTGAGTTATGAGACTAGGTAATTAGTTGTTGAGTTATGAGACTAGGTAATTAGTTGTTGAGTTATTAGACTAGATAATTAGTTGTTGAATTATGAGACTAGGTAATTAGTTGTTGAGTTATGAGACTAGGTAATTAGTTGTTGAGTTATGAGACTAGGTAATTAGTTGTTGAGTTATGAGACTTGGTAATTAGTTGTTGAGTTATGAGACTAGGTAATTAGTTGTTGAGTTATGAGACTAGGTAATTAGCTGTTGAGTTATGAGACTAGGTAATTATCTGTTGAGTTATGAGACTAAGTAATTAGTTGTTGAATTTTTCAACTTAGTAATTAGTTGTTGAGTTATGAGACTAGGTAATTAGTTGTTGAGTTATGAGACTAGGTAATTAGTTGTTGAGTTATTAGACTAGATAATTAGTTGTTGAGCTATGAGACTAGGTAATTAGTTGTTGAGTTATGAGACTAGGTAATTAGTTGTTGAGTTATGAGACTAGGTAATTAGTTGTTGAGTTATGAGACTTAGTAATTAGTTGTTGAGTTATGAGACTAGGTAATTAGTTGTTGAGTTATGAGACTAGGTAATTAGTTGTTGAGTTATGAGACTTGGTAATTAGTTGTTGAGTTATGAGACTAGGTAATTAGTTGTTGAGTTATGAGACTAGGTAATTAGTTGTTGAGCTATGAGACTAAGTAATTAGTTGTTGAGTTATTAGACTAGGTAATTAGTTGTTGAGCTATGAGACTAGGTAATTAGTTGTTGAGTTATGAGACTAGGTAATTAGTTGTTGAGTTATGAGACTAGGTAATTAGTTGTTGAGTTATGAGACTAGGTAATTAGTTGTTGAGTTATGAGACTAGGTAATTAGTTGAGTTATGAGATTAAGTAATTAGTTGTTGAGTTATGAGACTAGGTAATTAGTTGAGTTATGAGACTAAGTAATTAGTTGTTGAGTTATGAGACTAAGTAATTAGTTGAGTTATGAGACTAAGTAATTAGTTGTTGAGTTATGAGACTAAGTAATTAGTTGAGTTATGAGACTAAGTAATTAGTTGTTGAGTTATGAGACTAAGTAATTAGTTGTTGAGTTATGAGACTAAGTAATTAGTTGAGTGTTTAGACTAGAATTTGTCTTCTTTGTATGGCTAGTTGGAAAAGTTCAGGTTTATACTGTCCACCATTACAGCTTGAACAACAGAAATTGAATTTGTAAAGACAAATGTTTTGTGACTTTGATGGAAAGACATAAAATACAGTCTTTAGAATGTACAAGGTTGCTTCCAACTCACAAATCTCAGTTTCTCCAATAGAACATACCAACCTGCAACTTTAGTTCATGAGTATTCATGTAACTATAAACAAACTTGTTCTTCCGTAATGACACTTCATGTCAACATTTGAAAATGAAATTAAAATCGTGGCATATCCTTTACAGGACTTAGCCATCAACAACACTAAACGAGTTGTCAATTTTCTAGACACCACTTATACGTTAAGTAGTTTGCCATTTCTTTCTGAACGGTAAGGTCTATTTATATTGTTCGTAAAATCCAAGAGAACTCTCTCTCGCTAGATTACCACCCAGACCGATGTACCAGATCTCCCCATAAATTCTATTCATGTGAAATCTGATTCATGCAGCCTTAGCATTGGTGTGTTTACGTCACATCTTCAGCACCATTTGGAGCTCTGGTGCTTATCCTTGGCGATGTGTCCGGTTTCAGCCAGCGTTTACTTGGTTCGCTCTCCGCTCTGTAGCCATCTAGTGTTTTACGGTGTGGGTAGCTAGCCCCACTTCCAATCTCCTCAGTCACCTCTTATGACATGCATGGCAGGTAACAGTGGTTCTATTCTTTACACTCCAATGCCCCGGTAACCACTTGGGCTCCAAGGGAACTAATTTGTTTCCAAACTCGCTCGCAGCAGAGTTTGATTCAGGTGTGATTGGGTTTTGATTGAGCTCACTACCGTTAAGCTTCAGACGTTCATAACATTTACAGATTGGATAATTTGTTATTGAATCTTCATGTTCTGTATGATACTACGTAATATTTCGACATAATCATAAGGTCTTATTTTGCTCTACTAGTTTAATTATTCATACATTAGTCTTCTCATCAATACCAGTTTGTCTCTCTCTTTCTCTCTCTGATCATTCTTTTGGGCCATTTTGATCATTCTTATTGTGATATATAAATAGCCTTTGCCAAGAACGTTTGATTTACGTCACATCTTCAGTACCATTTGGAGCTCTGGTGCTTGTCCTTGGCGCGTCTCGATTTCAACCAGCGTTACTGGGTTCGTTCTCCATCAGCCTTTGATTGTCTCCAGCCGACCTACAAGGCAGCATGTTGCTATTTTCTTTTAGGGTATCTAAACCCTTTAGACAACCTACCCTCCCGGCTTGTTGAGCGTCATCTGCTCAGGTTACCGGTCGTTTTTTTGGACTACTTGGTTTACATGCCCCTCCAGTTTTGTGTACGGTTTACTCCCCTAGTCTTTGATTGTCCCCAATCTAACTACAAACTGAGTTTCGCCCTATATGGGCCCACGTGCAACTCAACTCGGACCCCCACCTCCGGGCCTGGGTTTTGCCCCACGCTGGCCCACGTCTCTTCTCTGGATGCACCCCTCATCCCTTTATATCCATCCGTTCAGCTTTTCCCATCGGCCGGGAGAGACGTGCATTAATAGTCACTCTGGGATTCCGCTCGTCTGTTTTGCGAGCGGATCTCATCCAACGTGACTATGCCTGCATCACTACTTACACCAGAGTAGCTCTCCCTCGATCACTACCCACTTAGCCAGACAGAAACCAATGTCTGTTTCCAGGGTCATCACATGGAGGTGGGGTAGGATCTTGATTAGTGCCAGCTCACTAATCCTGGCATGATGTTGTCCCCATGCGCCTTTGACCCCAATTTGTCTGATGCATGAAGAAGTTACAACAATTGTATTTTGATCATACTCATATCTAGTAGGTTAATAATGTGAACAGAGCTCTCTGTGCCATTAGATGTTAGGTGCTCATCTTTCGCGCCAAAGGTACCAGGTTTGTTCACTTGTGGAGCCATCTGGATATTTTTCAGAGATCCTGATCTCAGTCTAGGTGAGATTGAGGACCTAGTCCTGTTAGAAATGGATGATAAAGCGTCGTCCATGTTCAATTTGAGCACGTAAAAGAACTGTTGGCAGTTCAAATCGAAAGAGCAGGCTCAAAGCCGCTGCCCAGGTAAAATTCATTAGAAAAGATTAAAAATAAAATTCCTACAAAAATATCTTCCACCATCTTTAAAATTATGAGGACTCTCGTTAGTGCTATGGAGCTTGTGTACTGCAGCTGGGATCTTCCTGTCTAAGGAAGAGATCGGAGCACACATGGTTACTGACGAAAGTGCAATGATGATGGTCCTATCAATCAATAAATCAATAATATGATCACTATTTAATTGTTACAGTTCTTGTATATGCAACATTTGATCTGTATTGAAATATGAAATCATCAATACAGCTATTAATAGGAGCACTAACTTTATTCCCCACTAAAAGGTAATTTATCTGGCGACAGTAAGAAAGCCTACTGGAATCCACAAGATTTCACACTTCTGGTACTGCAGGCATGTGCTAAAACTGGAATTGCCCCAAATGTAGACTGGAACATGGAATTTACACCTGTAGATTTTGTGTCAAGTGTTGTGGTCAAGCTTACTCAGAACCAAATTGTTCCTGGGTAGAACTTTGCACATGATCAATGACAAGCCAATCAAAGCCAAGTGAGATCTGTTGTTATTGTCAGTGAATAAATGATTTTACTTTACATTTGAATTCTATCGATGATGTATTACATCATAGTACATAGTTCTATCAATGATATATTACATTATTAGTACATAGTTCTATAGATAATATATTACATGATAGTACATAGTTCTATAGATGATATATTACACACGGCGACCTATTTGTATTAAAATACCGATCTTTAAGGAACCTCCAAGACATTCTTCGCGCGTTGAATGTTGGGTAATAAAAAAGTTCATAACTTGTATCCATTTTGAATTTCTAGTGAATCGGTGAAACTGGTGTGAAATAAATCAGGTTAGTATACTTGTATGTCAATTTTTCCATAAAATATGAAATTTATTATAAACTTTAAAGTATTCCATATTACAAACAATTTTATAAACATTTATAGAAAGCTACCTATACGAGACAATTACAATTGTCACCGCAATAATTTGTACACGCTACTTTTTGCACAGTTACAGCTCCAAAACTTCATATTTTCATACGATTAAAATATATTACGTCACTGAATCATACATTTTCAAAAGGATGAATGATTCCTCTCTCTTTTGTTCAATTTTAGTATGCACATTATCTTGAAGCTACAAACTTTTGATCGCTAGATTACGACCCGTTTGTTTCGATGTCACTTTGACCGACTACTACGTCATGTTCACTCCGACTCTTGTAAACAACAGTGTTGTTATTTACAGAGCGATAAAACGCTAATTCTAAGCATAATTACAAAACTCTGTTATGCTGTATTTCTGCTGGTTAGTTGCTATTTGTATCGAATAGCAAGTTTAGTGATATAAATTCCTAGCTAAATGTGACTAGATGCAATCATCCATATATATTGATGACAGAAGACATTATTACATTATCTGAATATTACCAACGACCGATTACAATATGTTTTGGAGATCTAATTAGGGACTGTAAGTTCGTAACATTATGCTATTGGAAGTTATAAGTAAAAATAAAAGTAAATAATAGAATATATTATGATTGAAATAAATTGCTTGTAACCACAGAAAAATTATATTTAATATGTAGTAATAGCTAATAATTTGTAAATTATCTATTTCAGGCTGAGATATTGTTTGCTGGAACTATTGTTAATACTGCATTATATTAACATGGCACATACATTGGACAAGCATGTCTCAAATATCCAAGGTCTGTGTAGGACATGTGGAGAAAAACTTCTTAATCGAAAAGAAAAAAATCATACCACAAGCCAGCACAGTGTATACATAAAACAAATGACATTTTTATGTATTTGGAATAAATGTAAATAATGATTTGCCCAATAAACATTCAACAAGTATGTGTAGAAGATGTGTGTCAAGAATTATACGTATTCAAAGAACACTATCAGAAAATTCACTCAAGTCAACGCACAACATTGCTGATAAATATCGGAATATATGGACTGAGTTTAACTCTGATGTTAGTGTAAATGAGTGTAGTCTATGTTTTCATTATAAACAAAATCGTCTTGGTTGTTTCAAAAAATGTCATGAATTCTAAGCCCACAGTTACATTGGATACTGTCCTCCATGATCTCCCCATGCATTCTAAGCAGCCTTGCAGTGATGGTAGGGATATTTCTTTACAGGATGAGGTTGATGTGACTGTTGAAGACAATTTACATAGAAAAAAAAACTGCATCACACATGACATGCTCTTCAACCTCACCAATGTTAGATAGCAAAAAAAATTCATCTCTATCGTAGTAAATCACTTCAAGAGCCTCTATCTAGAGGTGAAGAAGAGTTATTTACACATTTTGTTAGAAGAAAACTAAACACATCTCACTCACATAATGTAATAACATGCAGAACAAGAGGACAACCACTTGTATTGAAAAAAAATAGTAAAATCCAGGAAACAAACATCACAAATAAAATCTCAACAAAGCAGCGGTCTAAATATCTTCAAGATGTTAGGGAACTTGTAGCAGGCACATCAACTGATTCTTTAGAAGTGCAACAAGCACATGAAATTAAACGACTCCCAAAAGATCCGTGTGAATATCAGTAAAGTAGCAGAATTAAAAGTAATAGTCCCAACTCCTTTAGCTATTTCTATGAAAGAATCATTAGGATTATCATGGAGGCAAGAAAGAAAACATAAAGCATATCTGAAGCAGGTTGGGGTTGAGATGCCACATGAAAGATCAGAAAGGCAGTGTGCGAAAGATGTTACAAGAGACTGGGTGCATGTTGATATGAAAGTATTCGAGGAACCTGATGGTCATACAATGGAGGCACCATATGCTTATATTAAAGATTTGGGTAGTTTTGTTTGTACACTTCTTAGTGATTATAGCAGAGAGGGATTATTAACATGGCATAGCAGATGTATACCAGAAGATCAGATTTGGGTTAAAGTGGGAGGTGACCATGGCAAGAACAGTTTCAAAGTCACAATGCAAATTGCAAACTTAGCAAGACCAAATTCTAAATTAAATACTATTCTAGTAGCAATAGCTAAAGTTAAAGATACATACAACAATGTAGAAACAATTATGACAGATATGAAATCTCGGATAGAAACACTGACACGGTTAGAGTGGGAGGGTAAGAAACTGGTGGTTTTCTTTTATGGAGATTATGATTTTTTAACAAAGGTGTATGGGCTATCAGAGTGCACAGGAAGATATCCATGCTTGTGGTGCCTCCAATCACGTAAAGACTTTCAGGTTCCAACGGAGAGCAGATCTGTACAAGCCAGAGGTCTGTCATTGTTGAAACAATATCACAATCGTTTCATTACAATTGGCCATGGTAATAAAAAACAACATGCATCTCTGTATTATAACTGCTTGCATGCTCCAATTTTAAATATTGATATTGACAAAGTTGCTCCTCCTTACCTTCACATTTTATTAGGTATTGTTCATAAACATCACACATTACTAGAAAAAGCAGCTGACAGAATAGACAGAGATATCATGGTAAACATAGAAAAGGAACACACTTGTTCAAACACCATACAATATTTAAAACAATACGGTAAGAATTGGCATCAGGCAGAAATGTTTTCATTAGAAATAAACAAGTTACATGCAGATTTATTAGTTTGTAAAAGTGAGGAGGAGAAAATAAAATGCAATACTAAGATTAAGAAAGCACAATCAAGCCTATTAGAACTTGAGTTTGTAGCACTGTGTGATAGGTCTGGTCCAGTGTGTTCACAGTTAAAGTATTAGACAAACACAAAATCACACCACAGGCATATCATAGTAGAGCTTTTGTTGGTAACCACTGTCATAAATACTTAACATGTAAAGTCTATAAAGATCTCACAGAAGATGTCATAACACACACACAATTGTACACACAGAATAAGGATATAATAAATATTGCATTGATCACAAGAGACATTTTTAATTCATTAAATACAGCATTTGAAAAAGTTCACAATTACATCTCACACAGTAGACCAATCCATGCTGACACAGTTCCAGAAATACAATTAGCAATACAAGATTACATGAAAATGTACAGACTGTATTTTCCAGATAAAATAATTCCAAAACAACACATACTAGAACATCACTGTGCAAACTGGATCAGAATTAATGGTTTCGGATTAGGCTTTTTAGGAGAACAAGGAGGAGAAGTTGTACATTCAATGGTAGCTGGTATAGAGAAAAGAGCTTGGGTATAAGAAATAAAACTAAGGAATTAAAATTTATCATAGAAACACAGCTGCTACAAACTTATCCAACTGTAAATACACAAGTTCACTGTGAAAAACATAAAGTTTAAATAATAGCAGACCTCTGGGCTGTACAATTTGTCACTGCTGTATTGTCTAGCTGTCTTAATAACAATTTAGAAGTTAATATTTATATGTAATGTGTGTTTGTAAGATGTCTTAGGCAAGCATTTTACATGTCATGAAGTATATATAAGCAAGTTTGTGTAAGTATGTATGAGTAAGTATGTATGAGCAAGTATGTGTGAGCAAAGTATGTATGAGTAAGTTATTAATTATAAATGTGGGCTACATTATGACTAATATGGGCTAGTAGAATTGTACAATTATATTACAAATGTGTATTGTCAATGTATGAAGATATGTATTTTTGTTTGAACTACCATTAGCAGTATATTTAGAAGTGAAAGTATTATTGTTAAATGATAAATTAATTATGTTAAACATTACATAGTTCATGAAGAAGTAAGCTATCCTTATGTATTTATGGAAATAGATGTGTGATGTGTGAATTTATGTTATTGTGATTAACATATATATATATATATATATATATATATATATATATATATATATAACATTTTGGTAGGTTGAGATATGTTAAATATATTAGCAATTTAACAGTAAATTTGTCATAACTGTCTATGACATTTTTATGCTATTATAAATGACCAGACATAGCTTTTAAAATTCGTCTTTCGTTAGCTGATGACATATGAGTATAGTATTATATGTCAACCATTGTACCTACGTTATAATGAAATAAAATTCTTTAAAATTAATTTATTCTGGAATCATTATATTCTACAGTCTTATTACAATTTCATTTTTATTTAAACAATTTTTTTGATCTTACTCATTACTTATTCTTATCTTATTATCTTACTCTTATTCATTCAGAAAATCTCACGGCAATGAAGAATTCTCACTATATTTCTGTTAAATGTGCGTATTAAGAAACATAAATTTTAGTAGTGATAACGTGTTCCCTTGTCAAAAACTAAACTTTGTACATGTTTGTACCGCATATTTCTTCCTTCAATGAATATTAACAACGTACACCATCAGCGTAATTAGCACATCGTCAGCTACTTGGAAAGTGACTAGTTCATACCGATATAACTTCATAACTATATTATACAACAGACTTAAACTACACAATAATCTAAAGCTACATATGAACTTTTATTATAGCTAGATGCAATAACGTATATAGTGTGTTTTTACATTAACAACAGCCGGACTTTGAAGCTACATATAAGCCTACCGAAATGTCGCCATTTCGTAACCTTGCACATTCCTGTACAGGAATGTAAACAAAGGGAAAGTTAAGCGTAAAAAGGGACATAACTGAAAGAGCGCTACCGATACACCGTGTACATGATAATACATAGTTCTATAGATGATATATTACATTATTAGTACATAGTTCTATAGATGATATATTACATTATTATAGTCTGTCCATTAATTCGTGAGCACGTTTGAAATTGATTTTCTCGAAAACTACCTGTTGGATCTCAGTGATTTTTGCATGCAGCCTTAGAATATCCATGATGCTAAAATAAAGCTAACCAGTAGTTCATAGATGCTACGGATTTTGCACATCGGCGAATTCCTTTGATCTTTATGACAATTGCAAATACGGGGGCTCAAATTTTAGATTTTACAGTAATCCTTAGAATTTGTCCATGTCAATTCTATTCATAGGTGTATCTCCATATTAACTTGATAGGTCAAGTAATTAATTGTGTTGCCCTTTATGTGCAATCGTGAACTTGGATACAATATGCAACAGTTAGTCCTCCTCTTCGGTCACCATTAGACCCCAGGGTGTCTTAACTTCACCACAAATTGTATGATGGTAGACGCATTTGGATATGGAAATGTATACGTTGCTATTTCTCAGTCTGTAATCAAAATATGATTTGTATCATCCGAATCTCACGATTCCATGAGGTTGATAATTGTTACTGGCTGGACAAATTGTAATCCATCTCGGTGCCAGTACTCGTCTTCCTCTCGGAGCACATGTTCAACACACTTCTTCCAGAACTGCATGTCTATCATTGAGAGGGACTCACGTGTCAGAACTTCAACATCACACATTTTAAACGTCCTGTTCTGTTCGGCAACTTGCCCTTTACTTTAGCCCAGACAAGCTCTATCGGATTGAGGTGAGCATGATATGGAGGTAGTCGCAAAGCGTGTGGCGTATTCGCAATGATTTTGTCAATATGAAAGACCTTTGTCTTATTTGTCATCCTCACCAGGTGCAACAACTCGGGTTTCAAATATGTATCATCGAAGCTGACATTTTCCTTGGCAAGCCAAGTCCTAATTTGATCTTTTGTATTTGATGCAGTTGGTACTTTGTCTTCGCTGATACTGCGTTGTGATAGGATGCATTATCCATTACCAAGCATGATGGTCTGTTTAGAATTGGAAGTAGATCTTTCTCCATCCAGTGCCTGAAAATATGTCCATTCATTTCTGTGTGGTAGTCCCTACGTCGGTACTTTTTGATTGGAAAATAAGTCCAGCGTCATGGACAAGACCTTCTTCACTGCTTCCTGCATGTGTTAGTATAATACGCTGGCCTTTGCTGCTTGGTATTTTTCTTTTCTGTTCACCGTCTACTGATTGCCATTCTTTAGCATTGGTGTGGTGAGCATTGACCCAGGATTCGTCCAAATATACAATATCATAGCCTTGCCTCCCCCGCTCACTGATCTGCCTCAGGTATTTACTTCGGGCAGCAATTAAATGTGGCTTTTCACAAATAATATTCCTGCCGCCTATAGTTTTTCTGAAGGTGAAGCGGCGGCTCTTACAATTTTCCATAGAGTACTTTTAGAAATGTCTATGCTGCAATCTGATTGCAGTTTTAATTTCAGTTTCCTAAGAGTAACAAGTTGATTTGTCGCAAACATTTTCAAGAGCTCCGTCTTATGACATCTATGTCAAAGTCGTCAATTGTTCTTTTCCTTCTTTGCTTGACATTAGTGCACTTTGTGTCCTGTTTAATCCATCGGGAAAAGGATTCTCTATTCAGACCAAGCGCCAGTTGCGTTCGTTCTCAGGGTTATGAATATCGCAATATAGATGACCTCTCTTAGATTCCTACGAAGTGTTGGTATAGTAAAACTGTAACCTTCTGCATTGTTATAAATGTGCACTTCAGACTCATTATGAATGTGATATCAATGTCAGTTTTGATAAGCCAACAAATATGATACAATAGCTTCATACAAATAGCGAGATACACCTCATATGCTTTCCGCTTTCAAAATCGACTGGTTAGGTGCGGAATTCCTGAAATTGTTGTTTACTCATGATATTTCAATGTTACCATAATGTATTTTTAGAACAACGCGTCTGTGTACCGTAGATCTGTTACTATTGTGTACAATCCGGTGAGGTTGATTTTAATATAACCTGAAGAAGAAATATTTCAAACTACATCAAATTTTCTTGGAAAAAAATATTTCTCTAGCGTCATGGATATTCTAAGGCTGCTTGCAAAAATCACTGAGATCCAACAGGTAGTTTTCAGAAAATCAATTTCAAACGTGCTCACGAATTAATGGACAGACTAAAAAGTACATCGTTCTATAGATGATATATTACATTATTAGTACATAGTTCTATAGATGATATATTACATTATTAGTACATAGTTCTATAGATAATACATAGTTCTATAGATATAGAGCATGCGCATTATACTTGGTTGCAAAAAAGACACGTGCAGGGCGTCGCTATCTCCTGACTATCCTACTAGGGTATAGAATACTGATAAACCGTGCACAAAACATACCTTCGAGTCAATGCTGACACACAACATCCTCTGCACTTGGAAATAAAGAGAAAAAAAGGAAATAGGTTAAAAAGAGGAAAATCTTAGATGGGTCAGGCCGAGGACTGTATTGAACAGGTGTGTACACTTGAAGACATTGATCCCGTAAGAATGGATCCCAGTGCAAGAGGAATCACTACATCCTTTTCTGATGCATCGAACTTGATAAAGTGCAGGCAACACAAACCCACTTGTTGTGGAGGCAGAGGTTCAGGCATTAATTTCTGAAAAGCATCTGAGGCATTATGTAATCATTTATACGGATGGTTTGGTGATTACATGTCGGAGCTCATGGGCTTTCACTGCTCAGGTCGGAGGTGATGTTGTGAAGGAAGACAGTGGTGGTTTTGCGTGATTCAGCGGGTCTCACTATGGAAATCATGGCGGTTACCAAAGCGAGATTTGGCTAGAATCACAGACTTTTATCCATGCATTTTTTCTCAGTGACTCAATGAGTATGCTCAGGAAGATTGAAACAGGATGGGCTAGGAGACATTGGATAGAATCGCTGGGAGGTCTAAGCTGACAAAGATCAGTTTTATTTTTGTGCCAGGGCATGCAGGTGAAAGGGGAATGAACGTCGGATAAGCTCAGGTATGGCTGCTGTCCAAAGCGCACGAGCAATGGACCAGGCTGATATTATAAATTCCCAAGGGAGAGGGCGTGTCATGATTCCCACGAATAGCGGTGAATCCAGAACACTAACCAGACTGCAAGAACTCAAAGTTAAGTGTGGTGTGGCTCGACAAGAACGCTATGCTGGCAGACAAAGAAAAAATTGTAACCAACAAAGAACCGTTCGTTAGTCGCCCGCTGATGGACATACTGAGGGAGAGATCGAGCACTTATGGACTAATTTGTTCGACGTGCAGTGATGGTGACCCGCGATAAACTAAATAGATAATATATTACATTATTAGTACATAGTTCTATCAATGATATATTACATTATTAGTACATAGTTCTATAGATGATATATTACATTATTAGTACATAGTTCTATCAATGATATATTACATTATTAGTACATAGTTCTATAGATGATATATTACATTATTAGTACATAGTTCTATCAATGATATATTACATTATTAGTACATAGTTCTATAGATGATATATTACATTATTAGTACATAGTTCTATCAATGATATATTACATTATTAGTACATAGTTCTATAGATGATATATGATGCAATGCCTAATCAATAATTTGTCAAGGGCATGCGACCTATTTTCTCTGACTATAAGTGTCTCCAAAACAGTTGTACTATGTCAAGGAGGTAACACAACAAAGTTCTGCTCAGGAAAAATTTGATGATTTGATGAATAGCCAACTCTTTTAATATCAAGCTGTTGCAGAACAGAAGCATTTATTTTTCTCAAAAGGGGAGTAACTTCCGGAATAGACAAATAGTAAATTGTCAAAAACAATGTTTTTTTCCGAAAATTTTGTCTGGCCCACCAAAAAATGACCACAAGCCGCCACTGCATATATCTTTAGTCTGTTATGCCCTTGGCGTTTAGGGCAGCAACAAACGCACACCATTCTTCCCTGCTCATGGCCTTCCTCTGTATTGTGTTCCAGCTATGATTCATTTCTTTCAGTTCTTGCTCTATAGTTCTCCTCCAGGTCGTTTGGGTCTTCCACGCTTTTGCCTACCCTCTGGAGTCCATCTCAGTGCAGTTTTTGTGTCGGAGCCAGTCTCCATGCGCATCACATGTCCAATCCATCTCCATCATCGTCTTCGGATGATAGTGCCCATATTCTCTTGTTGGCATCGTGCAAGCAATTCTTGGTTCGAGATAGAAGTCGGCCAGTACACCGTTAAGATTTTTCGACAAGTTGTATAAAAGGTGGAGAGTCTGGACATACCTGTTCTGTCATTCTCCAGCATTCCGATCCGTACAGCAATGTTGACAGCACACAGCTGTTGTAGATACTAGTCTTGGTTCTGATGCTGTATTGGGCAGATTTCAAGGCGGTCTGAAGGGTCATGAATGCACTTTGTGCCTTGCTCAGTCTGCTTTTAATGTCAGATCCAACACCTCCTTCATTGCTAATAACACTTCCAAGGTATGTGAAGCGGTTGTATCTCGGAGGGTTTTACCTTCTAGTTTGACTGGTGCTGGGTTTGCTATGTTCAGAGTCATTACTTCAGTTTTCTTCTGATTTATTTTCAGCCCAACCATCTCACTATATTGGTTAAGGGCGGCAGGTCTTTTCCGGGATATCTCTATTTTGAGATGGGAGGCAATGTCATCTGCAAATCTAGGTCTTCCAGAGTGGATGTGAGCGTCCATCTAATACCTCTTGCCTTATCTTCCGTTGTTTCGATCACCCAATCTATGACAGTGTTGAATAATAGGGCTGACATAACACATCCTTGTGCACGCCTGTTTTTACTTCAAATTTTAGCTCTGAGGTTTCAACACTGCATGCAAACTTGCTGTAGCAGCTTTTATAATATTTATAAAACACAGTGGGATTCCATACCATCTTAGGATACCCCATAGACTTTTGCGGTGTATGCTATCAAAAGCTTTTTCAAAATCTACAAAGTTGATATAAGTTTCTTTGCCATTCTGTGCATTGCTCTATGATATTTCTAAGAGCAAATATTTGGCCTATACAGCTCCGTCCTTGTAATATCCTGCTTGTTCCTTTCTCAGTTTCTTATCCACAGCATCAGTAATACGTTGTACGATGATTTTGCTTAAGATTTTACTTGGGACAGAAAGCAGTGTTATTCCATTTTTACAATGGAAAAGGGGAGCCCTTTTGGTATCTTGATGATGACTCCTCTTTCCATGCATCAGGTATTATTTGGGCATTCCATAATGTAGTAAACAAGGGTTGCAATATATTAGCTGCAAGTTCTGGGTCTATTTTGAATATTCTGCGTTTGAGTTATCATTCCTGGTGCCTTGTTGTTCTTATGAGATTTAATGGCTGTAATGATCTCATCTCAGCTGGGTGTTTCAATGCCAATTTCTAATTCCTCTTTTGGGTTTCCCGGGTATGTCTGCTACTACCGTTCGGGGGTCTGTTTGCAATTCTTAAAATGCTCTTCCATCGTCACGTATTTCCCTGTTCCTTTCGTTGTCAATAGTTTTCCCATTCTTATCCTTTATAAGATTTGATCTCCTGTAATGTTCCCGCGCTTATTAGTTTTGTAATTTTGTACACTTTTCCCCTGATCACCTTTTTGCTGCTTCTTCAGCCTGTACTGGGGTTTTCAACATACATTCTTTTGTCAGCCTCACACCCCGTTTGATTTCTTTACTTGCGCTTTGTACTGTTCTTGGTATCTTGCTTTCAGTCTTTCAGACTTTGCTTCTAACAATTTTTTTTTAATATTCTTGCTGTCTATTATTTTCCATGTTGTTGGTGTTATCCATTCTTTTTTTTTGTCAGCCCTAGACATGCTTCACTGCCTTGCTATATATAGATGCTTATGTTGTCCCATGTTCTATCTATTTGTCAGTTCATCCCTATTTTTATTACTTTCAGGGCTTGAATCTGTTCTTTTTCTGCATTATAAACTTATCCCTTACTTCCGTGTCTTTAGTCTATCCACATCGAACCTCTTTTTGGGAAATTTTTTTGTTGTCCTGTTTTTTAGTTTAAGTTTGACATAAGCTGTGACTAGGTGGTGGTCGCTACCCAAAATCTGCACCTCTCTTGACTACAACGTCAGGGAGCGGCGCTCCAGGGTCCATTGATCATTATTGGTCTATTTGGTTTTTATCTCTGCCATTAGGGGAATACCATGTTAATTTGTGGATATCTAAATGTTGAAATAGGTTCCTCCTATAACGAGATTGTTTATGCTGCAGAAGTTTACTAAACGTTCCCCATTATCGTTCATCATACCACATCCATATTTTCCCATAGTTCTATAACTATGCGTTGTCCGACCTTGCATTAAGGTCTCCCATAACAATGATAACATCATGGGATGGTGACTTGTCTAATTCTGCTTGTAGATTTTCGTGTCGAGTCTTTCTTGTATCCTCGTTATCATTAGTTGGCGATAGCATTGTAGGATTGGATGTTTGTATGTTTTCCCCCTTTTGTCTGATCTTAATCAAGCGGGTGCTGATAGGTTTCATTCTAACAGACACCTTTTCCCCCTTTTTTGGATTACTGCTACTCCTTTTGGTGTAGGTCATCGCCTCATCCAGAAAAAGGAGTTTCCTGGCAGTGGTACTTCTTCCATTTCCTGTCCATTTTGCTCTCGCTAACCCCTAGGATATGTAGATTATATCTTTTCATTTCTGCTGTTATTTGTGATAGTTTTTCCCGTTTTGTACATTGTTCTACATTCCAGAATCCCAATTCTGGTCTTGGTTTTGGGATTCAGGACTTCCGTACTCATGAAAGTAGCTTCCTTCGGCTTTCACCACTTCCAGTCATGTGGTCAATGACTCTGGTAGCCCTTCATGCCAGTGGATAGGTTGTATGTTTGTTCTTGTTTCCAGAACTTTAATTTTTTTAAAGGATGGGGTCGTAGTCCCAAGCCAACCCCAACCTGGAGGACCAGGGGACCCTGCTTCGCCCGTCCCCTCTTCAGTGACCTTTCCGGCGGAACCTTCCGGGAAAATAAGTTCCTCCGTCCTAGCTCACTGTATCATTGGGGACACAAGCCTCCCCACCACTAAGGTAATGGCCTCATGGGAGGAAATATATATATAAAAGGGTTTAAAAGTGAAGGATTGACTTCATTGCACCGGTTTTACCCCATCGGCTCGGTCCTCTCCCAGAAATGGCACGCCACCTGCAGGTATTGCACAAAACACGAACTCCCCAGCTCCCAACAACCTGGGTCGCGCAAATAACTACTGTGGGAAAAGAATGGCGGGCCGAATCGAACCACGACCTTCGACTACAAGGCAAAGGGCTTAACCACTTAGTCACAGAGACCTCTATATATATATATATATATATATATATATATATATATATATATATATATATATATATATATTATATCTCCCAAGATATGCCAGTGAAAGTTGGGAAAAAGTTGTATCAATCCTAACATACGCCAGCAAAATTGGAAAATGACTAAAGATATAGAAAGCAAGTTGAATGCATTTGAAAATAGATGTCTCGAAAAATAATGAATATAAAATGGAACGAATTCAGGAGAAGTGATGAAATCAGAAGCATGTCTGGTCAACCACTGGTAACAACTTTTTTATAAGAAAGAGAAGATGGAGAAATGTTGGCACACCTTGAGGAGAAATGATCAACGAATATCAAAGCAGGCATTGAAGTGAGATGCAAAGTGTTCAAGAAGAGAGGACAACCCAAGAAGACCCCGACGAACTTTGCTGGAGAGGCAAGAGATATCGGTCTCAGTTCCATGGAGGAGATTGAGAAAGTTGCCCAGGATTGGAGCGGGAGAAATTACTTGCAGGCCCTATGTAACGTATAACGGTACCAGAGGTATTATTATTATATATATGTATATGTGCATGTCTTGTTTTTCAGGAAAGTGTTTCAATGGATGAATAGCCATGGTTATCATTTACAGTTTGTACAGTTTGATGAATGGGAAAACTAGGTAAGAGCTAGGTGTAGTTGGCATTGTTCTTGAGTAAATTCGGAATACTGCAAACAACTGTGTCGAGAACATGGGTTTGTTTTTTCTTTATTTGGTTTATTTCTGACTCACTCAGATTTGATGCCCAGAAAGACCATTATATTACACACAGTAAATTAATCATATCACACAGAATATAATTAATCATATCATACACAGAGGAATTAATCATATCCCCACAGGGAGAATTAATCATATCACACACAGAGTAGAATTAATCATATCACACACAGAATATAATTAATCATATCCCCACAGAGTAGAATTAATCATATCACACACAGAGTAGAATTAATCATATCCCCACAGAGTAGAATTAATCATTTCATACATAGATGAACTAATCATATCACACTAGAGTAGAATTAATCATATCCCCACAGGTAGAATTAATCATATCACACACAGAGTAGAATTAATCATTGTTATCATCATTGCCAGCCGTCTCAAGATCTACATCACTACTTATTCTTCTTCTTTTGTCGTCACACTGCTACCGGGTTGTTCCCAGTGTCGTGGTTTTTTGTTTTTGTCTTGTGCTGTTCTGGTGGCTTGTGTGATTGTTATCTTTGCTCTTTCACAGGATTCTGCTACGCCATCCAACCATCTTTTCCGTGGCTACATCACTACGGCTGGCAATAATCTCATAAACAGTAACATGCCCATCATCAGTAATGTGCTCACATGTTCCCCGTCTTGTTCATTGGTGACATTATCAGTTACATCATTTATAACCTGGTCAGTTGTTTCAACCATATCTGACACACTGACATCTAAACATTTGCTCTGCTGAAAGAGCATCAGAGAGGAGAAAGAAATATGCAAATTTATCAGCTTCGTTGATTATCTACAGTAATCATTATGATTTCTCCGCTTCAATGGCTAGGGCAGCATCCTCTTGAGAGAGTCTGTCTTTAACTGCTAAAATCCACATACTTACTCAAATTGTGCACTTCTCGCTGTGCTCAAGTATTTTATGACTGCTACATTTTTTTAGATGATCAGATCGCTTTTTTCATGTCCCCGATTATTGGGGGTTTTGGGTTAGGTTATACTGCCACACAACACTCATTTTCATTAAAATGTTTTTGTAATTTTGTGCTCAGGGTACATGCAGAGTTGTCATCAGCAAATGGTTCACCTGGCCTCAGTGCTAGTACATTTTCTGGAGTATTTGATACCTACATCAGGTGAGGAAATATTGTGTATATTACCCAAAAATTGCATAACATATTTTTTATTAAAAAAACAATTTGAGAAAAAGTGATGAGAAAGAAATAACAGATGTTTTAATTTTTTTGTATCTGAAGGATTTGTGAGCATTCATATTTAATTTTCATTGAACAGACTATAGTAATGACTAATGGACAAAGCTGGCTGGAAAGCTGCTGCCTGGGCAAAATTCAGTAGAAAAGATAAAAAATAAAATTCCTACAAAAATATCTTCACCATCTTAAAAAATTACATTGGGGCCCTCGCCTCTCACAGGAGTTCATGCACTGCAGCTGAGATCCTCTTTGTAAGAAAGAGATCAAAGCACACATTGTTACTCACCGAAGTGCAATGATGATGGTCCAATTAATCAATCAATATCAATTCATATGACAAGAAATGTTGGAGGTCCATTGCAGACAACCTTTCATGAAGAGACAGCACCTGATGATGATGAATAGCATTAGAGACAGAATCTTGTAGAGATTCATAATTATTTATACCAGAGATGATCTGACATATGAAATGGAGATGATGTGATTTTGAAAGATGTCTTGCTTATATAACTCATAAAGCTGATTGTAACAGATAATCTGTACATTCCAATGTCTTCAGGTTTTGTGGACAAATATTTATGACAACACAATTATTATTTTGCAACTACAAGTTATATAGTATTAAAACTAAATTACTAATTTTCAATTCATATGTTGTATCAATCCTAACATATGCCAGCGAGAGTTGGAAAATGACTAAAGATATAGAAAGCAAGTTGAATGCATTGAAAATAGATGTCTCTAAAAATAATGAGCATAAAATGGAATGAATTCAGGAGAAGTGATGAAATCAGAGAAATGTCTGGTCAACCACTATTGACAACTGTTATAAGAAGGATAAGATGGAGATATTTTGGACAAACCTTGAGAAGAGATGATCAAAGAATATCAAAGCAGACATTGAAGTGGGATGAAAAGGGTTCAAGAAAGAGCTCCATGGAGGAGATTGAGTTGCCCGGGATAGAGCAAGTTGCCCATGCAAGCCCTATGTAATATATAACGGTATGAGAGAAATTATTATTATATTATTATTTTGCTAAGATTGTTTTAAAATTTGATTGTAATCTTATCTGATGTTTCAGTCATGCTGACTTTCTGTCCAGTTTGAGCACATTTAACAACAGTTCACTTCAGAATATTCTCTCTGAACTGGGAATGCTGTATCCCTACACAGATGACAAACTTTTACATACATATCTGACTGAATTGTCTAGCCGAGGTGTAATCGGACAAAGAAAGAATATGAATGGTGAGATATTGATTTTAACCTAATTCAAGTACTTGTACGATGTTGGCGTCTCACAGAAAGTGTTTTGATATTAGTTCTTCTTCTTCACCAATCCAGCGGTACTTGTGTTCTTTCTCTTCAACCCAATCCTATGTAGTGGTATCTGCATGTGTTTATAAGTTGTTCTTTTGTTTTGTATAATGTGTTTCCTTTATCTTTTCTGTTGGAGGAAGGAGGATCTTCCTGACATCATCTAGTACTTAGAACCTGAAGAGGTGGTGCTGATTGAGTTCATGATGATGTGCACACAGCTGGCACTCTAGTGTGTTGGTGTGGAATTCTGTTCATGTGATTATTAAGTGGTATGCGTTGGATTCGAAGTCTAAAAATGGTGCTCTGATCTCTTCTTGTAAGATGGTTGATGTTGTCATTGGGGGTTTGGGTTGGCGTTGTCATTGGGGGTTTGGGTTGACCATCTGTCTGCAAACCTATTTGACTGTGTCTCCCATGGCCCATCCGTTCAGCCAAATTTTTTAAATATGTTTTTGTTAAGATTTGCTCCGCTTTCTGGAGAGTTGTTACTGTGATTGGTTGTTCTTATGTTGACCCTTTCTTAGCTAGCTTTCTGCTTTATCATTTCTTGGTGTATTTGAATGTCTAGGGATCCATTGCATAGTTATTTGAATGTCCAGGGACACATTGCATAGTTATTTGAATGTCCAGGGACCCATTGCATAGTTATTTGAATGTCTTGGAGTGTAACAAGTTGATCAGTAACTAGGGCTAGTTATAATAATTTCTCTCATATCGTTATATGTTAGATAGGGCCTGCAATCAATTTCTCCATACTGCTCTATCCTGGGCAACTTGCTCAATCTACTCCATAGAGGTGGACCGATATTTCTTGCCTCTCTCAGCAACGTTCATTTCAGGGTCTCCCTAGGTCATCCTCTCTTTCTTGAACCCTTTGCATTCCACTTCAATGCCTGCTTTTACATTCTTTGATCTTTTCTCCTCAAAGTGTGTCCAACATATCTCCATCTTCTCCTTCTTATAACAGTTGTTACTAGTGGTTGACCAGGTATTTCTCTGATTTCATCACTTCTCCTGAATTCTTTCCATTTTATGTTTGTTATTTTTCGTAGACATCTTCTTCTTCTTTGCGTTGTTCTTTACGACCAATTTTAATCACTCTTTGTGATATGTTTGATCTTTGTCAAGAACGTGTATTCGTTGCACATTGGTTTCAGAGGCCCCTAAACGCATAGACTTCTGCATGTTTAGGACATGTGCATCCGATTTCAGCCAAACCTCCTTAGTCGCTCTTACGACATGCGTGGCAGGTAACAGTGGTTCTATTCTTTACACCCCAAATTTGGGCCCGGTAACCACTCGGCTTCGAGACATCTATTTTCAAATGCATTCAATTGCACTAGAGCTAGTCAGGAGAGTTCAAATTTACAAATGTCCATCATCTTCTAGAGCTTGAAGGGCAGACATTGAATCTGTACAAGAAGAATTTCTTTTGTTACTTCTTCATTGAAAGTTTCAACATTGCTCTCATCAATTTTTGTGAGTAGAGAGTCAGTTGTTTCTTGGAAAAGTCTCAGATTAGTATTTTTGAAATTCCATTGCGTTTTTTCTTGCTGCAAGCTTTATTCGTGGTATTTATAATGGTAAGGAGTGGTTTCTGATCACTACCGATGCTATATGATTTAAATAACTTAGTAAGCATTAAAAGTTGAATTATTTTGTGAACTAAACAATTTGGTGAACACATTTTCAGGTTGCCAGCCACTGTTGGACAAAGTGGCCATTGTGACGGGGGCTTCTAGTGGAATTGGTCAAGCTACTGCTAAAGCACTAGTACATGCAGGAGCAAAAGTTGCACTAGCAGCACGTCGCATTGATCTCATTCAAGAAGCTGTCATGGCAATTAAAGAAGATGGCGGACATGCTATTGGTATCAAAGCTGATGTTACTGATAGGACACAGGTAAGTCACTATTAAGTAGGACAGCAGAGATATGACTCATCAAGTCATTAGTAGGTAGGACAGCAAAGATAGGACTCGGCTATGTCATTAGTAGGTAGGACAGCAGAGATAGGGAAAACAATAAATAGGTGACTAGATTGTTTGAAAGGTAATAAATAGGTAACTAGATTGTGTGATAGGTAATAAATAGGTAACTAGATTGTGTGAAAGGTAATAAATAGGTGACTAGATTGTGTGAAAGGTAATAAATAGGTGACTAGATTGTGTGAAAGGTAATAAATAGGTGACTAGATTGTGTGAAAGGTAATAAATAGGTGACTAGATTGTGTAAAAAAAAATAGACAACTTTTTAATCAAGCTTTAAAAAAAACTACTAATAATCTATATGATGACCAATTTAGTAATACTGAACTGACTATATAAAAGTAATACTGAACTGACTATATAAAAGTAATACTGAACTGACTATATAAAAGTAATACTGAACAGACTATATAAAAGTAATACTGAACAGACTATATAAAAGTAATACTGAACTGACTATAAAAGTAATACTGAACAGACTATATAAAAGTAATACTGAACAGACTATATAAAAGTAATACTGAACAGACTATATAAAAGTAATAATGAACAGACTATATAAAAGTAATACTGAACAGACTATATAAAAGTAATACTGAACAGACTATATAAAAGTAATACTGAACAGACTATATAAAAGTAATACTGAACAGACTATATAAAAGTAATACTGAACAGACTATATAAAAGTAATAATGAACAGACTATATAAAAGTAATACTGAACTGACTATATAAAAGTAATACTGAACAGACTATATAAAAGTAATACTGAACTGACTATATAAAAGTAATACTGAACAGATTTTAAAAGTGGCTAAAGATAATTTAGTAATACTGAACTGACTATATAAGTTATACTGAACTTACTATATGGGGTCAAAGGCGCAATTCTAGGGACAATGTTGCACCAGGTTTAGTGAGCTGGCACTATTCAAGATCCTTCCCCACCTCCACATAGTAAATAAAATGCTGGCACTAAATCGGATGTGCTGGACTAGTCACCATAGGCATAATTGAGCTAACGTAAAAACCGTTCTTGGCAAAGGCTGTTTATATATCACAACAAGAATGATCAAAATGGCAGAAAAGAACGATCGAAGAAGAAGAACTGACTATATAAAAGTAATACTGAACTGACTATATAAAAGTGATGATGCTCGTCCATCACGGTGATGATGACCACACAAATTTTCATCCAAGGAAATGTAATTGCGCTATGTTTGTCTGTGTGTGCGTAGATGACTAGTGAACCCAATGCGGGCTTGAAATGTTCGTGTACAGTGTGGGCAAGGTATACTTGCACTTGTGGGAAGTTTTACTGCCTTTCTATTTTGACGTTTTTGCTCCATCCGTGTGTTCTATCTCGCTCTGAGGCCGAGGAACCGTGTCAAGAAGTGTGCGCCAGGCTGATCTGTCTTGAGCAGCATTCTCCCAGTTGTTGACATCTATGCCAAAGATTTCATCGAGTTCTTGAGTGTATCTTTGAATCGCTTTTTCTGGCCCCTGTAGCGTTTACGCTATGCAGCTCACCATAAAAGTCGTTTGGGTATTCTGCAATTTGGCATTCGAGCCACATGTCCTGCCCATCTTGTCTGGGACTGCATCAAGATTGTGTAGGTGCTGGTGAGAGCAGCTCTTTTTAGGACCTCTGTATCTGGGATCATATTCTACCATTTGATGTTCATTATTTTCCTAAGGCAGACTGTGTGAAAGTGGTTTAGCTTCCTTGCGTGAAGAAGGACTGGGAGTACGACAGCTCGATATACCTTTAGTTTTGTGGCTTGGCCAATACCACATCTGTGCCAGACATTTCTTGTATCTGCCAAAGGTGCTGCTAGCTTTAGAGATTCTGGTATTTATTTCATTATCTATGGTGACATTTTGGGACAGTGTGCTTCCAAGATAAGTAAATCTGTCCACTACTTTCAGTTTCCTGCCGCTTGTTGTAATATTTGGTTCGGCATATACTTTTCAAGGAGCTGGTTGGTACATGACTTCAGATTTCTGGTATTGATGGTAAGACCAAAGTTGGAGCAGGCTTGTGAGAATCTGTTCATGCTAGTCTGGAGATCTGCCTCAGTGTTGGCAGTGAGGCACAGTCGTCAGCAAATAAGAAATCTCTGATGGTATCAGACTTTACTTTTGTTTTTGCTTGAAGTCTCCTTGGATTGAAGAGTTTTCCATCTGTACGATACTTGATGTTGACACCTATGTCACCATCTCTGAATGCATCTGTCAGCATGGCAGAAAACATAATGCTAAACAGAGTTGGTGCAATCACACAGCCTTGTTTGACTCCATTCAGGACGGGAAAGGCTCTGATAGCTTGCCTTGGTCCTGCACTCTAGCGTGCATCCCCTCATGCAGTTGCTGCACAATCTTGATGAATTTTCAGTACAGCCATATTTAGCCATGATCTTCCAGAGACCTTCTATACTGACCGTATCAACCGCCTTGGTCAAGTCGATGAATGCTGTGTATAGGTCACGATGTTGTTCTTGGCATTTTTCTTGCAGTTGCCTTGCCGCAAATACCATGTATGTACTCTCGATCTTACGGAATCACACTGGCTTTCAGGCAAGAGTCCTCTGTCTAGGTGAGCTGTGAGGCGGTTCAAAAGGATTCTGGCAAATATCTTTCCTGCAATAGATAGTAGGGAGATGCCTCAATGATTGTTACATTCATGTCTGTTTCCTTTTCGTTTATATAGGTGGATAATGGATGCATCTTTCATTTCTTGTGGGATGATTTCACTTTGCCATATTTGTTGGAAGATAATATGGAGCTTCTCAATGAGAATTGTACCGCCCTTTTGTAGATCTCTGCAGGAATTGAATTGGCACCGGGAGCCTTACCGCTAGAAATCTGAGAAATAGCTCTTCTTGTCTCCTCTAAGGTTGGAGTTTCATTTAATGCGTTATTTATGGGGATTTGAGGTAGGCGGTTTATAGCTATGTCATTTATAGACGATGGTTGATTTAATATGCTGCTGAAATGCTCACTCCAGCGTAAGAGAATTGTTTCCATATCTGTCAGCAGTTTGGTTCCATCTGAGCTAAGGAGAGGAAATGATGATGGTGATGTTGGACCATAGACCGCTTTAAGTGCATGATAAAAGTTCTTCAGGTCATGTCTATCTGCAAAGTTCTGAATCTCTTCTGCCTTTCTACTCAGCCATGATTCACGCATCTGGCATAGTTTACACTGGATGGATATGCGCAAGTTGTTAAATGCGATTTTCTTTGATGACGATTTGGGATCATTTTGAAGCGCATTATACTCAGCCATCATTTGTTTTATTTCCACAGAGTTTTTGTCGAACCAATCGTTATGTTTCTTGGTTTCAGTGCCGTAGCAGTGTCATATATAGATTCTCTTAGGGTTGTCCAGTTTGCATCAACATTTTGATTATCCAGCGGAATTGACTGGAGACAGTTTTCTAGTTTGTCCACCAGCTTTTGCCTGATGTTAGCATTCTTGAGTTTGATGACATCTAATCTTTTGTGAGTTGTCTTCCCCTTGGGACGCCTGGCGGGTTTGATATGCATATTTAGCTTAGACACAATAAGAGGATGGTCGGTCCAGCATTCGGCACCACACATAGACTTTGTGACACGCACATCCTGCCTATCTCTTTTACTAACAATTACATAGTCAATAAGGTGCCTGTGCCTAGAGCGGGGGTGCATCCAGGATGTCCGATTGCGGGTAGGTAAACGAAAAATTGTATTTGTGACAAGTAGCTCGTGCTCTGTGCAGGTCTGAAGCAGGAGGAGCCCATTACTGTTGCTGTGGCCAACACCATACTTTCCCAAACGTACCATTCTAGGAGATGTTGTCTGAGCCTACCCTTGCATTAAAGTCACCAAGAATAATAAGCTTATCTGCTTTTGGGACTGATGCAATAACTCGCAGTTCTTCAGTAGAACTTATCTTTGACATCTTCTGGGTTGGTCATAGTAGGTGCATATGCACTAATGATCGTAGCATGCCTCTTGCCATACTGCAATGGAATCTTTACAGTCATTAGGCAATCATTTAGACCCTTGGGAGACCCGGCCAGCTTTCCAACAAGTTCTGTCTTTATAGCGAAGCCCACCCCTGCTTCCTGTCTCTCTTCGGAACGTCTACCACTCCAGTAGAATGTATAGCCTGCACCAACCTCACACATTGGCCCTCACCAGCGAGTCGAGTCTCGCTCAATGCAGCTATGTCAATGTTGTATCTGGCTAATTCTCTTCCAATCAGGCGGTACGCTTTCTGGTCTTTCTGTTTTGCTCTGTCAAGCAGAGTGTCACGTTCCATGCGCCTAAAATGAGTGGAAAGGGTCTTGCCTTTCTTTTTGTCTTTCCTTTGTTTCGACCGCAGGAGTAGGGTACCCACCAGCCGCGATAAGCTGGTTAGGTAGTGTTGGAACAGGCAATGTTTAGGGCACCTTTTCTAGCCCCTTCCTCATGCCATGGAGGTGAGCAGTGCTTTCCTAGAGAGGGCCGCTCAGGGGCTGCCAAATCCCACTGCTGCTCCGATCAGTAGAAGACGACCATATGGCCTGAGCCGCCTGTGTGCAGGTCTGCAACTACGGCTGCCAGCGTACCCACGCCTGCCGCTTCGCCGCTCGCCACAGGACTTGATGTGTGATGTATGTTTGATGGATGGATGAAATAGTGACTTGCACGATGATTTGGTTTAAAGTGAGAAAGAGTTGCTGATTCGTCGATCTCACTCTCTCGCCCAATTCCTTCTGTGTCTAGTGGCAGGACAGTTGAGACGGCTGGAGAAGGATCTGGGTGCAGCGGATGACCAGGGCGTTCCACGTGCCTGGTGTCTCAATACGCTCCAGCGCTTGCTGGTAGACACCTTCTTGTCCGTTGAACCAGAGTATAGTTTCTTCCGCACAATCTGCGAGTCCAGTCTTCGCATGCAGGGTTGGCATACCCGGATTCACCGATTGGTTTAGTACCGAATCGGTTACCCGCGCCTGGTTTAGCCGGCCTGTCACAGCTGTTGCTCGGGGGGTGGCCGCTGTCGCATGCTGACAACTACTAGGAGCCACAGGCATGAAATGGAAGTCATGTTTGGACCAACGGGGGATGGGCCCTGAAAAGGGCGTGACAGCCATCCTTACCAGAGGTACTACCAATCCCTGACTCCCTAAACCCCCCATCTATATCATATAAAAGTAATACTAAACTGACTATATAAAAGTAATACTGAACTGACTATATAAAAGTAATACTGAACTGACTATATAAAAGTAATACTAAACTGACTTTATAAAAGTAATACAGAACTGACTATATAAAAGTAATACTAAACTGACTATATAAAAGTAATACAGAACTGACTATATACAAGTAATACTAAACTGACTATATAAAATTAATACAAAACTAACTATATAAAAGTAATACTAAACTGACTATATAAAAGTAATACTAAACTGACTATATAAAAGTAATACAAAACTAACTATATAAAAGTAATACTGAATTAACTATATAAAAGTGGCTAAAGAAAATATAAGTTTTCTCAAGAGAATTCTTATCTGTGTACAATGTACATTTTAAAAATTGTTATAAAATGTTATTGTTAATTTTTTATTGTCAACAAAACAGATGAAAGCCTTGGTAAGTCAGGTGGAGGCAGTTTTGGGACCAGTAGACATCCTTGTCAACAATGCTGGTGTAATGTACTACACGCTCATGAAAAATTTACATGAAGATGAGTGGGAGAGACAGATTGAAGTGAATTGCAAGGTAAGAGTTGTTAACCAAAAGACTTGAAGACGTTGACTTTGTGAACGGCATAGTATTGTTTGCAAACACTAAAGAGAATACACAGGAGAAAACAGAGTAAGTCGATTGGCCAAATCAGTAGGTCTAAAAAATAAAACTAATAAAAGCAAGGTAATGAGAATAAATGCAAAAAACACAAAGGAGATTATGGTAGAGGGAGGACAGATAGAAGAAGTGGAAGAATTCAAATATTTGTGCAGCTGTGTAACCATAGATGGGAATGTCAGAGAAGAAATCAAAGCAAGAATTGGAATGTCAACATTCAGATCCATTAAACAACATATGGAGATCATCAGCTTACAGGACACAGACTAAAATCAATATATACAAAATCAAATGTGCGCTCAGTCCTACTTATGGATCAAAGACATGGATAACAAGTACCAAGAGAGACATTTGCATAAGATGCTTTGAGTGAAGATGTCTCAGAAGAATTCTACGAATTCGCTGGGATCAAACAATGCCAAATACTGAGATCACGAGATGCACAGGTATCAACAATATCAGCGAGGAAATAAAACGTAGGAGATGGAAGTGGTTGGGACATACATTAAGAATGTAGAGGACCAGACACCACACGTGGCTTTGAAATGAACAAAAATCCAGCTTACCAAGGGCCTTGATGAACAATATGTTGAATAAATCAGTCTAACTGCTCTCTTTATATAGGTAATACATTTATGAATACACAAAAATTAAGAAAATAGTGAAGGAGTGTATGGTTTATTAACTATTCACAAACGATGATGATGAATGTATTTAGTGTGTTTCAACATGCAGCACATGGAGGTGTTTGTTTAGTGATTCAAGCATAGGATTCACAGAACAACAATGTGGATCCTTGACATTCCCATCAGATTGTGATGTATATATTTCTATCACTTCTTCTTCTTTTGTCGTCACACTGCTACCGGGTTGTTGCCCAGTGTTGTGGTTTTCTGTTTTTGTCTTGTGCTGTTCTGGTGGCTTGTGTGATTGTTATCTTTGCTCGTTCACAGGATTTCTATCACTATCTACACAATATAGATGGAGACTGCAGTAAAACTATGTAGAATGGCGAAACACGTAAGAACAAAGTACTGTAGTTTTACAAAATACAAAACAATGAGAATACACAGCAAGTTTGACCAAAAGGCCTTTATCAAGCAAAGCGATACAACAAACCTGACGGATAACTCAGAACACTACATATAGACTTTAACAAAGATATAGCTACGGTTCTATATCGGTTTTATGAACCGTTGCTATATCTTTGTCAAAGTCTGTATGTAGTGTTCTGAGTTATTCGTCAGGTTTGTTGTATCGTTTGCTTGATAAAGGCCTTTTTGGTCGAAATGTTGCTGTGTATTCTCATTGTTTTTGTATTTTGTAAAACTACAGTACTTTGTTCTTATGTGTTTTATCACTGTATGAGATTGTGATAATTGTTTACTGGGGGACAGAATAAGGAGCATATTTTTGTTTTTTCTGAACCTCAATGAGTTTTCACTCTTTTCTCCTATCAGGGTAGAGTACCTGAGCTTTCTTGCAGACCCAAAAGATTCCAAAAACTACAGTACCTTTTAGATGGTGTATAGGTGTGTTGCAAATCATATATTATGCTATTTGTACCTTGATACATATTAGTTAGTTGTCCATGTTATACAATAGGGTGTGATGAATGGAATTGGTGCTGTGTTGGATGGGATGCTGAAACGTGGGAAAGGTCATATCATCAACATTACCTCTGATGCAGGAAAAAAGGTTAGTTTATTTAAAAATAATAAAGAATAGTGAGAAAATGACTGATTGTAATAGATATTCTAGATCATAAAAACCAGCACATAAAAACCAGTACATTATAAATAATACAAGCCTATTAATGATTTCAATATTCTTGGGAACTTGCATAACGTTTTCAAGAGTAGCAGTTATTGTTTTTACCATTGTTTGTAGCTGTTAATGGACCCACAAGGAAGAACAGATGTCATTGAACATAATAAGCAGTCAAACAAACTATAGCTCTTTCAGAAATTCATACCAATAATCGTATGACAGTTCGTCATTTGTTCTCTTTAACTGTCCACGAAAATTGTGGGGGGTAATCACGCTCTGCCAGAACACATTTCTAGCAAAATTTTTCAAAATGGAATGATCTTGGAAATATGCCTATAACTTAAGTTCTTTGTAAGCTAGATTTATACTGTTGGTATCAAAATATGCAGAATTAAATTCTGAACAATCTGATAATAAATAGTTATATATGTAAATCAGTATTTATTTAGTAAATTATTGTTGTATTTCATGTTCAGAGTAACTACTACGACTTTCAAACTTCAATCAAGAGAAATCATAACAAGTGAAATCATAAACATGAAACACTGTGTGTGTTTATTTGAACTTTGGAACAAATCCATGTCTTGTTCGGCACTTTATCGATGTGGAGGACGAAACATCTTATAACTAAACTTTTCACACGAAAGTTCACTTTTTCACAACAGGAAAAATATATTTGCGAATAAAACTATTTACTAAAAATTCGAAACTAAATTCTACCATGCTGTATAGTATATGAATGAAATGGGAGTTATCTGCCCGTTGAATTCTGTAAACAAAAACAGTGTCGGACGTATAGTAGCTGAACAGTAAAACAAAACGTGCATGGACTCAATTTAGCCGTTGGCAGCGTGTTTTGGCATAATGAGAGAACTGTTTTCTACGCTGGGAGCGTCGACTGGACATATAGAGTTAAGCTATTGTTGTGAATTTGTGCATGCAGTTTTATAGTTTCCATGAGGTTAATATTTTAGAATATTATGGACATAAGAAAAGAACAAATGCTTCTGTTCTGCAACAGCTTGATATTAAAGAGAGTTGGCTATTAAAGAGCCTAACATCAAGGAAAACTAAATAATTTGGACACATCAAATGACATGAGTGCCTAGAAACGATAATTTTGGAGGGAATGGTGCCCCGGAAGAAGAATGAGAGGAAGACCTGGAAGATGATGGGTGCAAGATGTCATTGATGATCTGAGAATGACTACTGCTGACGCCGGTCAACTTGCAAAGAAGAGAGTTTTTCAAGACTGCTGTCATGGGAACCAAGTTCAGGAAAGGACAAGCTACTTGATGATATTGATGATAGTGATAACTGCAAAACACATACAAACAAATTACTATAGTTTTACAAAATACAGAAACAGTGACGATAAACAGCAACATTTCGACCAAAAGGCCTTTATCAAGCAAACGATACAACAGGAGTAATGAATTTCAAAGAACACTACAAATGGACGATTACAGAAACATTCAAACGTATCTAATGAAAATCTGGGAATAAAAATGAATAACAAAATAAATGCAACACAAAACTAGAAGGGGAAAAGAAGAGAAACAATAAACAATCAAGTAAATATATAACTTATATATATGAAGCAAATACACATATAGATTACAAGGCATGAGACAAGAAAGTAGTAAGAAGCATTGGAATGTAATGCGTTGAGTCCAAGAGGTCACAAGGTACCATACAACGAAATAAAACGGTTCTCCAGAGCAAATCGACTACGATCATCAGTAACTGTACACTTCAAATTCATTGTAATTTTGACTAATAGGTTAACTGATGATTTTACCACTGCAACCTACTGCTACTGATGTGTTTAATAAGAAAACAATGTTTTCAGATCTGCCATTGTAATGTGTACAAAATAACAACAATTCGACCATGAACACCACTGGAAAACTTTCTGCAACTCAAAATACTCATGCTTATATTTTCTTGCGCGATTCACAATATCGCTGAAAAATAGTTTTTGTGGAGAGAAACCATGCTTTGTGATAAACTATTGGTAACAGCAATGTTTACGTTGCAGTTGGATAAATCTTAATAGACTTAAAATACTCCATAGATCTGATACCAGTTATTTAATGACACATAACACATGCTCTCTAAGTCGCTACCAGTGTCTTACTAAGCAAGAAGAGTTGAACACCCTATTGCTTTTAAAGGATACTATTCACATTGATATATTGGAGTGTTCCATTTTTATTCAAGAATAGCAATTGAACGAGACCATTTATGTAGATGAAGTTGTATCTCAGATTCCTTAATATTCATTTAATGGTTGTTGTCAGGAAAATAATTTGCTGTTTGTGTTTCTGATCTTATAAATAATTTAATCAACTTTTAACTTCCACTGTTTTCTTATACCTGAATCTAGGGTTTTGCTGGCTTGGCTGTATATTCTGGAACCAAGTTTTCATTGAGGAATGTCTCAGGCTTTGAGACAGGAAGTTGCAGGCTCAGGGGTTAAGGTTACATGTGTGCAACCTGGTGATGTGAGAACATCTCTGACCAAGGCTTCTACTGACAAGGAGGTCAGTTTTGTTGTTGCAAAGGCTCAATAAAATATGTGGTTGTCCCTTGACACTTAAATACCAGACGACTATCATGAAGTATGTAAAAATTCAGATTTGGTGTATACCATCTCCTAGAGTTTGAAAAGCAGACATTGAATGTCTATAGTTTAAGCATACCACCCCAGGTTGTATACCTTCCCAGGTGTTTCCACTGTGGCTTTAAATGCAGATGTGTGAGTTGTAGATAGTTCTTTATGGTGTGGATAAGCATGAATGGATCTCTGAGATTCTTTAATAAGTCTGACTGTGTCAGAGCGTTTCGATAATTCATCTATTAATTTTGTTTGAATTTCTGGTTCCTTCAGAAGTGTATGAGGCAGTCGTTTCTTACTACTCTGTGCAGTTATTATCTTGTTTCTGATGTGTAGTATCTGTCATGGTTAATCATTGACTTTTTGCTTGTTTTAATCTTTGCTTCTCTTACCAATTTGTGGCTAGAAGTATATTGAACTGTTCTGGCTTCATCTTTTTATTCCATTCATTAACTAAATATCTTTATTATCCTTGGCAGCCAAAGATGTTCCACATTTGTGTGTATTTCACATGCAACAGTGTTGACTTAGTCAACCAAGTGGGCTGATCAAAAAACAGTAGTGGGGAAACAATCACTAATGTTAGAGATCAAATGGAAAGATGGATGGAATACTTCAAGGAACTCATGAACATACCAGCACCTACGAACCCTCCAGATATCCAACCTGCAGAAATTGACTTGGACATCAACTGTGAGAAACCACCCAAAGAGGAGATTAGTAAAGCCATCAAACAGCAATACTGATAATGCTGTTGTCAGTACCTGGGAAAATACTAAGCAGAATCATCCTGGAGAGACTGAGAGATAAACAGGTAGACTTCCGACCAAATAGATCATGTGGTGACCAGATAGCCACATTACGCATAATAATAGAGCAAAGTATTGAATGGAAATCCTCACTTTATATCGGATTTGTGGATTATGAGAAGGCTTTTGACAGTATTGATAGGAAAACCCTTTGGAAATTGATGAGGCATTATGGAATCCCACAGAAAATTATTAACCTAATAAGAGCAATATGAAATATAGAGTTCTTCATGAAGGTAAACTAACAGACACTTTTGGAATAGAAACAGGAGTGCGACAGGGATGTCTTCTATCACCTTTGTTGTTCTTACTGACAATAGACTGGATTATGAAGACAGCAGTAACTAAGAATGGAATATAACATGAATACATGCAACATATACCCATATAGATTACAAAGCATGGGAAGAGAAAGTACTAAGAAGCATAAGAATGTAATACGTTGAGCCGCGTGGTCGCAAGGTACCATACAAAGAAATCAACCGATTCTCCAGAGCAAATGGACTGCGATCATCCGAGGAACATGATCGGATGGCTGTGACCTGGACATCGTGAGCACCTAAATGGCCAGTATCATTGAAATGGGTGGCTACAGGGTCACAGAGCATTGGCGTATGTCGCGTAAGTGTTGGGCGAATCGGTCACTGAGCCTCTTGCCTGTCTCGCCAATATAAGCCTTGTTACACCGCTTACAGATAATGGCATAGATAAGATTACGGGACTCGCATGTGAACCCATCGTCAATAAAAAAAACGTGCCTAAAGGAAAGATACAGTACGCGTCTGTATCACATAAGCACACGTGTTGCAACGCCGGCGGCCACACTGGACAGTGCCAAAATGAGTCTGGATATTGGACTTAAGGCGACTGTGTACCAACATATCCTTAAGACTTCTGTCCCGTCTGTAAGACACCAAAGGATAGTGGGGAAGACAGAGCGGGTCTCAGGATCTGATCTAAGTCTCTCCTTATCTCCAGGAAAAACAAAAATTATGACAAACAGTGAAATCCAACAACCAGTAATGTTAGAAAATGAAACACTGGAAAGGGTTGAGCAGTTTACATATCTTGGTAGCGTACTGACACTAAATGGTGGCACAGAGGAAGATATAAAATCACGTCTAAGTAAGGCCAGAACCGCTTTTGCCAGAATGAAACCAGTATGGAAGTCCAAAATCTACAATAGGACCACAAAGCTTAAACTCTATAAAAGCATTGTTTTGCCAGTTTTGCTCTACGGATCGGAGTGTTGGAGGATGACCAAAGGAGATACTAGCAGGCTGTCAGTTTTCCACCACTCTTGTCTTCGCAGAATCTTGGGAATCTTTTGGCCAGTAAAAATATCCAATAACCAACTACTCCAAGACACAAGACAAAAGGCAATGAATGACATACTCAAAAGAGAAGATGGAAATGGCTCGGACATGTTATGAGAATGAGACAAGAAATGCCTGCAAGGATAGCCCTCACTTGGACACCAGAGGAAAGAGAAAGAAAGGCAGACCACGGACAACATGGAGCGCATGATGGAAGAGGAACTGGACACCGCATCTCTGACGTGGGGCTCTGCGCTGAAGGTTGCAGGGGACAGGAGAGCATGGAAAGTCCTTTCTGAAGCCCCATGTGTCACTAGGCATGGCGGGATTAAGTAAGTAAGTAAGTAACTAACACCAGAAATAGAATCCAATTGACTCTGACAGAGCAACTAGAAGATCTGGACTTTGCTGATGATATAGCCCTTCTGTCCCATACATGAAATCAGATGCAGGATAAGCTAAACACACTGAATCAAAAGTCCCAGCAACTAGGGCTAAACATTTATAAGGGAAAGACAAAGATAATGAGAATTAACCAAGCAAATGGCAATTCGATCTCCCTCAGTGAAATCCCATTTCAAGAGGAAGAATCACACATATTTGGGCAGCAATGTAGACAACGAGGGTGGAACAGATAGAAATGTTAAAATAAGAATACAGAAGGCAAGAGGAGCTTTCATTGCACTGGGAAACATGGAAGTCTAAAGAAATCAAATCTAGAACAAAAATTAGGATATTTAACACTGCTGTATGTGTCAGAAACATGGAGAACAACTAAAACAATAATGCATAAACTGCAAACATTCAACTGGTGTCTGCGCAGAACAGAGGGAATGGTTATTGGTTACTAAACTGCCATCATTGCACTCCGGGCAGACCCATAGGTGCTCAGTCTCCCCCAACAGATATCGAAGAGTATGCATGCTAATGGTTCCTGTAATAACTAATAACCAATAACAAATGAGAAACAGGGAGAGAACAAGACAGATTCCCGCCCGAGTGGCTACCTGGGCCCATATTTGGGGTGTAAAGAATAGAACCACTGTTACCTGCCACGCATGTCGCAAGAGGCGACTAAGGAGGTTTGACTGAAATCGGATGCACGTGTCCGCTAGGTAATGCTAACCCAAAACAAATGCTTGCAGAAAACAGATAAACCAGGCCGTAAGGCGCATAACATGGTGCAACAACCCCTCACAATGAGGAAACAGGATAATGGATTCTATAGTCACCAATCTGCCTCGGAGATTTAACTGCCACACAGTAAGAATGTCAGACCTACCATCACAAGGGTGGCCAAAACTTAATGCGAGAAGAGGTCGGCACAAGCGGGAAGCAGAAATCATAGGAATTATATCCTACAGAACTGCCCCAGTATGCAGACGAGAAGAAAGAGGTGACCCACTTACACTAGCGTCCAAGACAAACTGTATGGCATGGCTGACGGTGCCTTTATTGGAGAATCCAAAATCCCAATCTAGTGAAAACACAGAAGAAGAAGACAGATTCCAGTGGACCAAGGGGTTAAAAAAAGATGCTGGTGCTGGATAGGACACACTTTGCAAAAACCTGAGGGTAATATAACAAGAAGGGTCTTTTCCTGGAATCCAGGAAAGCGAAAGAGGGAGACTGAGAAATACATGGAGACGAGACTTGAAGGCAGAGATCAACAATATAAAGAAGAGCTGGAGGGAGCTGCAGGAGATAGCTAGAGATGGGAAGACTTGGCATGAGTTGGTTGAGGACCTATGCCCAATCCGGGTTAAAAAGGCAGAGAGAGAGAGAGTGTTTACTTCATTGCTTCGCTAATAAGGCACAAGACATGTTCTGCACTCTGATTCAAGGTTTCATTTTTGATCAAATTATTGATGTACTGTTGTATTCTACTGATGAGCGATATAACCAAAGATGTAATTGTTTTCTTATTTTCATCAAATACCAACATAGCAGATATAGAGGCGCATTTTTCTAATATCTGCAATCTTCTCAGTGCTTTGTTATTTACATTCTCAGTGTTATTTTGTAGATTGAACTTGGATCAAGTGTTATTCCAAAATAAGTGGAGTGAGACTCTCTTAGCAATTGGTATTTGCCTAAACTCAAGGGGATGTTTTGTTCTGTGACTTTTGGACTTTTAGTGAAGATGGTATACATGGTTTTGGCATAGCTTATCTTTAGTTTTCATGTCTGACAGTAGTCCTGTAGTCTCACTTTGCATAGCCAGGTCACCAGTGTACAGTACTCGCCCCTGCTTTTATCTGATTGCAGAATCGTTACTGTAGATGAGAAAAATGGTGCAACTTAAAAAGTAATGTTTGATCAATTAGGAAGTACATTATCCAGGTGTACAATTTTTCTTATATTTGCATGTCAGTCATCTTCATAAGATGGCCTTTTCTTCATACTCAGCAGCATGTGTCTGCTGCAAATTATTTTTTTTTAAAAACCACTACTTTGTCATTGTTGTTTTGGAAGCCATCAAGTATCCTTTGAGTAAGCCTAAATAATTGATCTTCTGTTCAGCTTCCAGATCAAATCCTGCCTGTTCATATGATATAGAGTTAGTGCTTTCAGTGAACATATAGTGTTGAGTATATTTCTTTCAGCTAATTTTCCAAGTCATGATGTTAAGATCAATCGGTAGCTTCTGGGTTCACTTGTGGGATTTTGTTTTGTTTATGATGGAGATAATGTGGATATTTCTCCATATTTTGAGGAGCTTTCCATTTCTCAATGTCTTGTTTATTAGCTTGACTACTGCTTCTTTCCCTGATGGACCTAAGTGAAGAAACATCTCATTGAGGATCTTATCTGTCCCTAGGGACTTTCAACTTCATTTTCTTGTATATTTGCTCTAACTCTTGTTGCCTCAAGTAGCTCAGACATTCTTCCTTTCCATTGTTGTAAGCTCTACTGCTCTGTTTACTAAGACAAAGTAGCTGTTGAAGTGATCTGCCGTTTCTAATCTTCAATGGTTATTTTCTTCCATCTATCATTATTTTTTTGGTTCTTCTTTCTACTTTTCCAGAACAAAACATGGACTACTTCCAAGAGCCCATTTCCATTATGTCTGAAGTTTAGTTTGAAGCATGTATTTGTTCAATTTGAAATTTTAGCTTTCTCAACTTTGGAATCTTACTTTGAAACATGTATTATTGTGCTGTGCCTTTATGTCAAGTTTTGGTCTTGTTTCTAATGTCTTTTCTTGACATAACATGTTTTATGTCAATGTTCCCAAATGGTTTGTCTGATTGTAGGCTAGCCCTGGGGTTTACAGTAATGCTGTATTCAGAATTTATTGTATTACTTCCTCAATTCTGTTAGCAGCAATTTGAATGAGTAGTCAGTTTTTGTTGTTGTTGAAGTCTTTAATTTGTTTGTGAGAAATTCCAATCTATTTTATTTAATGCATCATTAGATGTTGATACGTTTAAGTAGTAAGCATCGACTTGTGATCGTCACTCTCAATGTCATTAAAGTTTTCAGTGACTCTTTGAGAATGAATTTGTTTCTACTAATATTTATATTGTATATTTATCTTTCAGGCCAGTGCTATTTATGATGGTAGCAGCAGATGTCAGATTCTTGAGCCTAGAAATGTCGCTGAGGCTATTGTTTATGCTGCTTCACAGCCGCAACATGTTGCTGTCAATGAGATCTTAATCGAACCCCGAGAAGCACCAATTTAATATATTCATATTTTGACACAATCAGATTGCTGAATAGAATTTGAAACAATTTATCAATTCACATTTAAAACTATTATTGAAATAATTAATCTTACTGATCATTGATTTCATTTATTGTCAATAGTCCTAATACTTATTTAAATATTTACTCTCAACATTTGTAAAATTAATTTCTGTCAATGATGGTCAGTATTTGATTTCTAAATGGTTTATATCATTTTTTAAATGTATCACCAACTTGACATACGGATGTGAGTCATGGACAATAAACAAGCAGATCAAAAATCTCTGAGGGCCACAGAGATGTAGTTTTATAGAAGATTGATGAGAATCCCATGGACTACTAAAATAACTTGAGGTCAAGACAGAGAAAGCTTACCATCAATATAAGAAAGAGGCAGACATGTGATGTGATGTGATGAGGAAGGGTGGTTTAGAACACATTGTCACAACTGGTAAAATTGAGGTTAGATGAGACAGAGAAAGTTTAGCATATCCTGACGTCATGGCACGGAAGAGCGTCAACATCTGAGATGATAGCAGACACCAGAGATTTGTGGAGATCCATGATCACCTACACCAGCTGGCACAGCACCTGATGATGATGATCATTAATTTATTTATTTCATTGTTATTAGTATTAATATTGTTAGGATAAGTAATAAGATTGGGAAACTATTATTGTTATATTGTTAATGTACGAGGGTGCATTGAAAAGTAATGCCTCCAAGTCCAGAACTTTGTTAATAGTGTTCGGAGGCAATTGACATCGATATCAGAATAAAGTATATGTAAGTGTGTTTTCAGGACAGTAAGTGTCAAGTGTCTGGAATATTGCGCATGCGCACAACATTATCCAAGATGGCGTCATACATGGAAATTCGGTTGAAACAAAGAGCTGTGATTGAATTCTTGATGGCCGAAGGTTGTGTTCCCATCGACATGCATCGGAGAATGAGAGAGGTATATGGTGACGCCTGTGTGGATGTGAGTACTGTTAGGAGGTGGGCAAGGACTGTTAAAGGCGACAATCCAGCGGCGATGACCTTGCATGATCAGGCTGCAGCGGACGACCAATTACAGCAGTGGATGAACAACACCAAGCTCGTGTGGACGAACTGATTCATGTCAATCGCCGCATCAAGCAAAAGATGTCGCTACAATGCTTGAAATTTTGACTGAAGAGTACGTCACATTATTCATGTATTGCTAGGGTATAGGAAAGTTTGTGCAAGATGGGTCCCTCGCATGCTGACGCCGGAAATGAAACATCGCCAACATCAGGCGTGTCAGGAACACCTGATGCGATATGAACGAAAAGGCGATGACTTTATCTGCCGAATTGTCACTGGCGATGAGTCATGGGTGCATCATTACGACCCTGAAAACAAGCGCCAGTCTATGGAATACAGGCACAAAAACTCACCCACCCCAAAAAATTCAAAACTGTCGCGTCAGCGGAAAAGTTTGATGACAATTTTGGGACTGCCAGGCGTAATCCACGCAGAATTTTGGAGCGCGCAATACTGTCAATTCTGATCGGTATGTGGAAGCGATGAAGAAACTACGGGCAAGACTGCTACGTGTTCGTCCTGGAAAACACGCAGTCCCTCAACATGACAATGCTCGTCCACACACCAGTAGACAAACAGCGGCAGCATTAGAGCATCTCAATTTTGACGACATTTTAGCGCACCCACCATATAGACCCGATTTGGCACCTTGTAACTTTTTCCTGTTCCCAAAGCTCAAGGAACATCTCAAGGAAAACAGATATGCTTCTGACGAGGATGTGGCAGCAGATGTGCGTACCTGGCTTCGTGAAAAATCATTAGATTTTTTCTTCGACGGGATGCAACAACTAGTTTGACGTTGGCGTGTGTATGTGGAACTTGGAGGTGACTATGTCGAAAAATAATGACTCTAGTGTGTAGTGGACATCTCAAGCTTTCTGAAAATGTATGTTTCATTTGTAAATTATGTATATTAACAAAGTTATGGACTTGGAGGCATTACTTTTCAATGCGCCCTCGTAACAGTATGGAGCTGGTTGGATTTACTCTTATACTGAATACATTTAAGCACATGTATCCTATCCTTAACACTTAGCATACGTAAACACGTGGTATCAACATTTTCATATACGTAAGTTTCTTTATTCTTAAATTCTATTCTCTGTATCAAGAAGGTTATCAAGATATTTGCATCTCTAATTCTTTTCTCTAAGTTACATACGTGCATAAACATTTCATGAAACAATTACATGAGTATTATAAAAAATATACACAATTAAAGTACACATTCTTAATTAATTATCCGATGTCCTTGGAATTTATCAGTCTTATCTCTACATACAAGATTTCACCAGCTAACTCGAAGCTCTAGTTAATTGACGAAGTAGAACTGGGTCGTCGTCTCTCACTAAACCAAAGGCTAATGCTTGACAACTGGCCCACATGGTAACTATTTCACTGAACAGCTCAAATCAGTTTGAGTGATGATTAAATGTGACGAACTCACACGTTTTCAAAAAACGACACTGTAGAACGAAAGTCTAATGAAAGACTGTCAACCTAAGATGGAAGTTCTTCTGCCACCTGGTTGATCTGCAGCGTTGCCACAAGCTGGGGCTTGGCGAAACTTGATGAAATTATATGTCGCCACGTGTCGATAACTAGCTCTCTGACATGTTATATCCACGTTAAGTAATAGAACAAATATCACGAGGTTGGCACTTTGATATATCAAACCTAATAAACTCAGCCTTACTTTATCTAACACTTCGTCAATTTATTATAATATGTTCCTACTACCTGTATCACCTTTCTGCCTAAGTCTGAATCTTCCGTGCTTCTGTTGTGTTCCGGGGTTCTCTGTCGTTCTCTCGTCCTCCTCTTTTCGTAATCCTAGGTCCTGTGTGCTGACTGTGTCCCACCTTATATAGCACCCTCATCCAGGAATTCGATTGTCCAATCAGCAGCCTGCTGCCCATCTGGTCGCAAATGTCCGGTCACATGTTATTCGAATACCTCTGAAAACAAGGGCCGTAATTTAGCGTATCGCCTCTGCTACCCTATTACATTAATATAAGTAATAAGACTGGGAAACTATTATTGTTATATTGTTAGAATAAGTAATAAGACTGGGAAACTATTATTTCTGACTAGTCATCTGTATAATCTACAAACCATACACAATACTCTGCATGCCTACCATATACTACCCTAATTAATAATAATAATTCCTCTCGTACCATTATACGTTACATAGGGCCTGCAAGTAATTTCTCCATACCTCTCTATCCTGGGCAGCTCGTTCAATCTCCTCCATGGAACTGAGACCGATATTTCTTGCCTCTCTCAACAAAGTTCATTTCAGGGTCTCCCTAGATCGTCCTCTTTTTCTTGAACCCTTTGCATCCCACTTCAATGCCTGCTTTGATATTCTTTGATCATTTCTCCTCAAGGTGTGTCCAACATATCTCCATCTTTTCTTTTTTATATTAGTTGTTACTAGTGGTTGATCAGACCTTTCTCTGATTTCATCACTTCTCCTGAATTTGTTACTACCCTAATTAGAAAGTGCAAAAATAAAGGCAGTGATGTTGCTTAAAAAACATGTGAACGGCAAGGATAAAAAACAAGTAAGATATTGAAGGAAATACAAGGATTGATCATTTGTTTCCAGGACATATTTCTTGAAATGGCATTCACACAATGTATGTAACAACCACTTACCTCAGCAAGTCAAAAACCGGAAACCCATATCTTTCCGCATATGCAGTTTGGAAGCTTGTGATCCCTCAGTGTTCATCGCGCTGTACAAATTAACATCAATATTCAGCAACGTGTGTGCATTCATTTCTGCTATTATCTTGAAAAAAAAATACTTCTGAAATGTTGCTGTAAATTTTTGGAGAGTTCTGCATAAGTCAATCAAAGTCGTTTGAGTGGTATTCTCATTTTAAAAGTGGGTACCTATTATTTCAAGAAGATCTATGTCAATCAAGACAACCATCCTCTTTCCACGCTGACCAGAACTTGTCATGTTTGCAAGAACTCATACATACTGATCAATGTCTGACTATCAGAGATGTTGCAGAAGATTGTGGAATTTCATTTGACACTTGCTAAAAAATCCTCACTGAAGACATTGCAGTGAGAAGTGTCGCACAGACAGTTGGATTCTGCATCATGGCAAAATCCCTGTTCACAGATCATTCATCACCAATTTCTTTTTGCTGAAAAACAATGTCCAGTTTCAGTTGGAATATCTTCATTGCACTCTGGACATGTCCATATGTGCTTGATTTCATTCTCAATATCTTTACAGCATCCAGTGACTAACTGTACCAGTTCTATGTTGATTTATGAGCTTATTATGTTGTTCTTTTCTGGCCACTTCACTCCAAGCTCTTGCAATCTAGATGTTGATGTGGATTGCTTTAGATGAAAGTCATCTTTGCGGACACACTGTATAAGGGTGTTCAGAATACCAGCTCTATCCATTGGCTGACTCCCCGATATGGTGGCAGAGTCAACCAGCCTGTCTTCTCTCATTACCATCAGCAACCATATCGTTGTGTTAACACATTACATTGCTCCAACGCCCTCCATATTCCCCTAATCTTGCTCGGGGTGACTTCTTCTTTTTTCCCCCAGTTTAAGAAAGCACTGAAAAGTTGTAGATTTGATGACAGCGAAGATATTCAAGTCAATGTGATGAGACAACTGAGGGCTATCACACAAAGTACCTACTATATAAGTGTTATCGTCATTGACCAAAACATTGAAATAAGTCTATACGGGGGCGGCTCGTCATTAAGGGCCAGTGGGGCCTGGCCCCACCAAAAATATTGCATAACGTGTACTTATTATTTTAGACATTCTATATTCTCTTCGTGTCCCGATTGACACATAAGGCTTCAACAAGAGACTTCAACTGTTGCCGCTCTGCTGCCTTTCTACCAACCGTCTCCCACGTCAGGCCACACTCCTTCAACTCTCTCCACTGTTCTTCTCCATGTTTCCTTTGGACGTCCAGGCTTTCTCTTCTCATCCACTATCTATCTGAGAGATGTCCTAGCCAATGCCCCCATTGGCATATGACATACATGTCCAAACCACCTCCATCTTCATCTCTTAATGATGGTCTCCAAGGATGCACAGTCTGTGCGTTTCAAAAGCTCCTCATTTGTTATGGTATTTGGCCCAAAAAAGGCAGGATTCTTAAACACGAGGGGAAGTCAATAAGTAAGCCACAAAGTTATGTGAGATGGTAGGTAAATGTAGTTTGTGTTTTCTAAAAGTGTCATTAGGTGACAGCAACGTCCAACTTTATATTCCCGTTCGCCAGGTGGCGCTATGTGTCGCATGCGCAGCGCATAAACAAAATGGCGACTGTACTTACGGAGAGTACAACCAAAGAGAAACGTGCTGTTGTGCGATTTTTGTGGGCAAAAGGACTGCCTGCAAAGGACATTCATAAGGAAATGCTTCCAGTTTATGCTGACAAATGTTTGTCCCGTAAAACGGTGCATAGTTAGGTAGAAAAATTTTCTCAAGGACGCTCTCAAATTGTTGATGGAATCCGATCTGGTCGTCCTGTTGAGATTGCAACATAAGCATCAGTGCAGCGGGTGAAGGAGATGATTAGAGGTGACAGACGAGTAACGATAAACTCTGTAGCATCTGCAATAGGGCGCTCACATGGTTCAGCATACAGCATAATGCATGATCGATTGAAATTTAAGAAAGTGTGCTCAAGGTGGGTACCCAGACAATTGAAAGAGGAAAACAAAATGAACCGATTTGGCCTGTCCTTACATCATCTCTGTCGATACGAAGATGAAGGAGAAGAGATGCTGAACAGGATTGTTACTGGGGATGAATCATGGGTGCATCACTACCAGCCCGAATCAAAGCGTGCTTCAATGCAGTGGAAACATCCTTCTTCGCCTTTTGTCCAAAAATTCAAGGTAACGCCATAAGCAGGGAAGGTTATGTTGACGGTGTTCTGTGATTGTCAGGGAGGGCTTTTAACCAATTTCATGAAGAAAGGTGACAATGTGAATTCCGAATCGTACTGTGAAGTTCTATCGATGCTTCATGATGCAATTCGAAAAAACGTCCAGGGTTGCTGACTAGAGGAGTGTTGCTTCTTCATGACAATGCCAGACCACATACTGCTCGATTAACTCAGGAGAAAATTAACCAACTAAGGTGGGAAGTTCTGGAACATCCACCTTACAGTCCCGACTTAGCCCCTAGCGATTTCCACCTCTTTAATCCACTGAAAACCCACCTTGGCGGAGACATTTCGTGAATGACGCCGAAGTTGAATGTGAAGTGAAAACGTGGTTTAGAAAACAGAGCCGCAGTTCTATGCAGTCGATTTGGGAGGATTGATAAAACGATGGGATAAGTGCATCAATGTTGGTGGAAATTATGTTGAGAAATAAAGGAACAATGTATGTATAAAAATAAACTGGTTTCAAGTTGTTATCATGTTTAGTTATTTTTCTACAGCCATTTGTGGCTTACTTATTGACTTCCTCGTATTTATTCTGAAATGTCTCCAACTTGTGAATTATGTGTTGGGTCATTTTCCAGCATTCACTACTGTATAATAGCACTCCCAGTACATTACTTCTATATATTGTTTTGTCCTAAGATTTTGTCTTTTTGTTTTCCAAATTTTTTTGAGCATCGCAAAAGTGTGTGTGTTACCTTCTTGATTTTTTCAATGATATCCTTTTCTGAATCTCCATCTTGCGATACTGTACTTCCCAGATATACACAATCTCCATCTTGTGATACTGTACTTCCCAGATATACAAAATCTCCATCTGGCAATACTGTACTTCACAGGTATACAAAATCTCCATCTTGTGATACTGTACTTCCCAGGTATACAAAATCCTGTACTTCCTCTATGACTTCATTTTGTAATACAATTGGGTTCTCAAATTTAGGATTATTCTCATTACCTTCGTTTTCATTATATTTATTGTAAGTCCTATTGTTTGAGCTGTTCTGGAAAGTATATCTAATTTCCTTTGAGCATCCTCGTATCTGCTGCAGAGCTCACGAGATGCGAACGTACAGGGGAACCTGATTCCAAGGGTCGCGGATTTTGTAGTTTTGTGTGTTATGGTTTTAAAAAAACCAGTGTTTTGTTTGAATTGGGAGCCATTAAAAGGACTGTATGATGGATTGAGAGATAGAAAGTGATGGTATCAGCAATAATTGCTAGGAAAGGGTCCAAATTTTGGGATTTAGTCCGATGACGCCACATGAACATTGAACTCAACACCTTTCTTAGAATGTTGTTCCACTTAACAGTTGTTTTGCTGCGCATATGCAACTGTTCATCACAGAAACTATTGTTGCTATTCCTGAGACCAGACGTACAGCAATAAAATGACATCCCTGTAAGTCAGATTTGATCCTTGCAACTATGTGCCATGCCTAACAGTGATGTACTCTTTACAAGTATTGAGATAACATATCCACCGGTCTTGTCTTGCCGTCAACAACAATGTCATATCATTGTTATTAGAACATTTTCTTGAAGAATGTAAAAAAACAACGCTACTCTTCTTGTCATTAACAGCTGCTGAAAGAGAGAAAAAAATCCATCGCCATCTTTACCTATATATCGAGTAAGCAGGGAATGATGGGATTTAATGACGGGTTTTCTGTCAATACAATAATAATGATGATCCTCTGCACTATATTTAGAACAATGCTCGAAAACGGTCTAAATTTAGAATGACCCAATTTTAACGGTGAGATTGTGCAGAGCCAACTATGAAGTTATCTAGAGTTGGCTGTGGATTGTACAAAAGTACCCACTTTCGTACAGTTGACAGTAACTTTGCTGAGAGAGGCAGGAAATATATGTCTCAGTTCCGTGGAGGAGATTGAGCAAGTTGTCCAGGATAGAGCGGTATGGAGAAATTACTTGCAGGCCCTATGTAACGGTATGAGAGGAATTATTATTATTATTATACAGTTGACAGTGTCAACTGAGTTGAGTCGCAGCCAATTCTAGATAACTTTATAATTGGCTCTGTTTGAGTTGAGCGAAACATGGAAAAACATTTTTAACAATAACAAAGTACTAGAGATTTTTTTTTTCCGATCCAGAAGCACTTAAGGTTTTTTCGGCTCGGTGCCACGAACACCATAAATCTGGAGAACCTGTAGCTTTTCTGCCAGCCCGCAGAATTGTAAAAACACGTAATCACAAAGTACTGTAGTTTTACAAATTACAAAAACAATGACAAAATACAGCAACGTTTCGACCAACAAGTCCTTTATCAAGCAAACGAACAACAGGAGTGACACATTTTAAAAACACAAATGGACGACCAAAAACAAACGTTTTTAATGAAAATCTGGGAATAAAAACGAATAACGAAATAAATGTAACACAAAAAACACACATAAAAACTAGAAATAGAACGGAAGAGAAACAATGAAAAATCTAGTAAATATATAACTTGAATACATTAAATTGTACCGCACCCACAGGAGCTTGTCACCGTTGTCCAACGCGTTACAAACACGCTGGACAGGTGGGCTCTAGAGATTTACAAAAACAATGACTTCTTTCCTTCCTTTCATTCGCTTGAAATGTGTCTATATATTCAATGTTGTCTTTTGTATGAACTTCACTGTCTTTTGTAACTCACACAGAGGTCCGTGTAGTTTTCTGTAGAGTGTTGTTTCGTTAGGCCAGTGAGTTTGCCTCAGTGTATCATATTCGGGGCAGTCGAAGTATGTGCTCTGCAGTCTGGTGTGCATGTACACATGCTGAATTGCCAATCGTGAATTTTGTATACATGTAGCTGCGGAGTCGATTGTGTCTTGTTCTACGGCGCAGAATGACAACTTGTTCCAATCTGCTCATATTATAGTAATTGTGTTAGTATTTGTGGCTTTCTCATTGATTTAATCATCCTTTTCTTTTAGTGGTAGGTAACTGGCACATCCGGTTTGCTCTCCTGCAACACATTCCTTGGCCAATCGGTCTGCTGTTTCATTTCCTGGTATTCCACAGTGAGAGGGTGACCCTGCAAGATGACACTGCGCTGCTTGGACAATTTAGACAGTAGGGTCTGTAGACCTGGCAATTATCTGGGCTGGAGTGCTTGGAGTACTGATTTTGCATCAGTCAAAAATACAACAGGTTGAGGATCGAGTCTGGTATTCTACAGTTTCTCAGTTGCCACCTTGATTGCCTGAATTTCTGCATCATAGTTGTGACATAATTTCCCCGTTGGTACTTTAATCGCATCTCTAACATTGTTTGGGTATTCTATGTACACTCCTGCTCCTCCATTCTTCACTGCATTTTCTACTGACCCATCCGTGTATACCCGGACCCAGAGATCATGTGGGTATTCTTCATCAAGTAAACTGAGAGTGACTGTCTTGCGTTGTATGCTGTTCTGTTCATCCTTGTCGAGTATTACTTTTATTTCCGTCTGGATACATACTTCTGGTTCAGTCTCTTCTCTCCAAGGGGTTTGCTCTGGCACAGACTTTAGGGAATGCCAACTTTTGGTAGGTCTGAAGTTTGCCTGTTCAGCCTTTTGGCCTGATGAATAAAGCTGCTTCTTTTCAGCCGCCCCATTGCTAGATTTTGGAATCTGTTTTCCATTGGATGACTTTGGCATACTCAGAAACTTTTCTGCCTGCGTCATCACTTTTGTGTCTGCGTTCTCTCAGTGCTTGTATTCCCCACTCTTTCCATCTCCACTATTGGTGTTGATTTCATTGCTCCTGTGATGACACGAAGCGCCTGGTTTTGTACCTTATCCAGTTCTCCTAATGTGGTATTTGATGCTGGACACAATGTAGCTGACCCATATTCCAGGTGTGGTCGTATGCCCTGCTGATAAATATTTGTAAGTATTTTTGATGGCGCCCCATGTGGTTCCACTTAATTTTCACAGGATGGCTAACTTCCTCCTGGTCTTTGCTGCTGCTTTGTTGATGTGCTGCTTCCACGTCAGTCTATCATCGAATGTAACTCTTTAGCAAAGGAGTCTGCAAAATGATCAGCTGCCTGTTTTCCTGTGAGGATGTTTCCATCTTTGTTCAATGCAATCTTTGGATTTCTTCCTGTACCTTCATCATTAAGTTGTTTTACCAGCTTCCACAGTTTCCTGGTATCTCTTTCAAAGTTTAAGGACTCTGTTTTTTCCTTCCAGCTCCTCGCCTGGCCTGCAGCTTGGCCCTTTGAAATATAGCCTTGACATGCTGATATTTGTTGTGGTGTTCTTGGCACGGAGTGGTCTCTGCCTGCTTTCGTGAAATTTCTACATTATTGTGCAGTAGTTCCAATTCACTGCTCCAGTAAGGCGTGTAGTGCTTTCGAGCCCCTCTAGGAATTGTTTCATAGGCAGCCTGTTTTATGCATCGGCTGAACTCATCAACTACCTTGTTGATATCCTTGTCAATAGATAGACCTAGTGTCAGTATACTGGTGCGATGCTTATACATTGTCCAATCTGCCTTCTTGTAATTCCACCTAGATAGAATGCTGCTCTCCCTGATGAGTTGATTTTCAACAGTGAGAAAGACTGGCCGATGGTCACTGCCTCCTAGCTGTTTCCCAACAACACATGTAATGTTCCACTCCAAATCTTAGGAGTGGAATGCCAAGTCTGGTGTAGAGGTGGTGTGCCATGATCTGGAGTAGAAGGTTGGCTGATCTATGGGCTGATTGACAAGGATTAGTTTGTTGTCATCCTGCCAGTTTTCAATCTCCTCGCCCCTACTGTCCATGTGATCATACCCACAGCTCTGAAGTCGCCGCACACTATGAGTCTTTCCTTTGTTGGAATTGAGACTAGTGCCAATGGGCAGTCACTTGGACAATAGTAGTTGAGTAAGTAAAACTCTGTACCTGCCGTCCTAAGATGCAACATCTAATAATCTGCGCCCTCCATGTACTCCTCAAACTGACATGTGCTGATGTTGTTTCTCACAAGTGTCAGTACTCAACCCTTTCTTCCATTTTTTCGGTCTGATCGGTAGCACTGGAAGCCTCTGAAGGCTACATCTTCATTCAGGTGGGTCTCTTGCAAACAGCATACATGTACTTGTTCTTCATTTAGAATGTTTTCAAGTTCTACTTTCTTGCTGTAGCCATCTTTTTTGCTGTTCACACCCTCAGCATTCCAGTGAATTATTTTAAGAAATTGGCCAGTTGCTCTATTCTCATGCCTCCTGGCTCCACAGGGCAAATGAGAAGGACACCCAGTAGCTGGGGTTGGACCCTTTCGAGGTTGAGGGCCTGGCACTGCACCTGCCTGAGTGTCCGTTACAGGGTGAGCACCATATCTTTTCGAATACATAGACATATTCATTAGCGTTTGTGCATTTAACCTGATTGCTATATTGGGCCTCTTGGCTGGTTGTCTCCGACTTCAGCACTCTTATTGCTAGGGAAGACTGGTCTAACTCGAGGGATAGAAAAGTTGTAAAAGAAGTAGGAGATAAAACAAGAAAAAAGACTTAACCCATAGTTGGGCGATGGGTTGGTTTCAGCCAGAGCATTTACCACTTGCCGGTGGGTTCTGCGCTGTCACCTTATGAGACCCCATCCTGCTTCCCGCCTTTTAGTCTGGCCTTTCACCTTCAGTCTGTTCGGCTTGGTTAGACCTGCCAGGAGTTAGACTCCTGCCGACATAGCCTGAAGGATCACCAAGGCATGCAAACCCTCCAACCACGGTAAGGTAGGCTAATCTGGAAGGAAAAACAATGACAATACACAAACGTTTCAACCAAATTGCCTTTATCAAGCAAAGAATACAACAGAAGTGAAGAATTTCACTTCTTTCACAGTGCACTACATATAGAATGAAAATCATGGCATATCCTTTACAGGGCGTAGCCATCAACCACAGCGAACGAGTCGTTTTCTACGTTTACCGCAGAGATTATATATTACAAAATCACCTAATATATATGCGACGCGTGGTCTGTCACGTTTGTGTTCAATTTGCGTTCCAGGCAAGTTGTTTTTAAAATAAATCTTCTGTAGGCATCGCTGTCGTTTAATGTGTCCGAAATATTTAATTGTCCTTGATTTTATATTATTTAATAGCCAACTCTCTTTAGTATAAAGCTGTCGCAGAACAGAAGCGTTTGTTCTTTTCTTAAAAGGGGTAATAAACCTGGAATATACAAATAGTAAATGCTTCAAAAACCACAATTTTTCCTAAATTTTTGCCGGGCCCCACCAAGAAAAATGACCATGAGCCGCCACTGAGTCTATACAATTGCAAGAGCACTGTTTTAAAGAAAATAAAACCAACTAACTTCAAAATTTACCCAAAATAAGTCAGTCCCAGAACTTATTGATCAGACCTTGTATTTATGCCAGTCATCATCATCATCTAGTAGCTTGTCCTGAGCAGAACTTGCCACCTTAACTGTCCTTCGGAATTTCTCTGTCCTGCCTCTGCAGGGTCATTCTCAAACCATCATTTACATCCTGAATCCATATTCTCTGTGATCTTCCTATTCTCCTCTTTGCAGGAATGCCTCCTTCCATGATGGCCTCCAGCCCTTCGTGTCCCTTTATATGTCCAAAATACCTTAATTTTCTTATTTGTAGCATCAGCCAGTTTTCTTTGATTTTGAATTCTTTCTGGATACATCTATTTGTTCACTTCTCTGTACAAGATATACGAAGGACTCTTCTGTAACACTTATATTCAAAAGCACATATATGTTTTTCCACTGCCTTGTTAAATGTCCATGCTTCACACACAAACGACAGTCAGTATTGCTAAAACAAGCACATGAGAAAATCGACAAAACTGACATACTGACAAAAAAAAGTTGTTGGGAAATTAAAGCAAGGGTAAGAAATGTTCATTTGAAAACATAAAGGAGAAATATAATAATGTATTTCAATGCAGAACTTCTGTAACATGAATGAAATCAGGGAAAAAATAAGAATGTCACTTCTTATACTGAGTATAACCATACATACTTCTTTGTTCTTATGTGTTAAGAATTGATCATGTCAGATCTTTAGACTTGTTGCATGGCAAAGTCTATTGTATTTTTTCAGGTTGTGTCAACTTTCCCATCACTTCTGCTTCAGTTTTGCTTCCTCTGGCCAGATCTGATATTATGTTGCATTGTCATTGTTGTGTTCTTTTTCAGCTTTGAACATACTAGATCAATGAAACCGTTAGGATTTAGTTCAGTCTTCTCTAGAATCATGTAACAACCTAGCACAACTTGATCATGTGTCCATATTTCTGTATTTATTTGTATGACTGATTATGCTTTGATCAGTAGCTAAGACACTGTCTCATCAGGTTGTATTTTCCATGTCTCTTATAGCATTTTCATCTCCTGTTGGTGACTTCAGGGTGGTGGCTTTCTTCCCCAATAGCTAGATCTTATATTAACTCTTGTTCACTTGATGTTGCCATCATTGGACATATGGGGTATTTTATATTGAAGATCATTGTCATCTGTTACCCTGCCACATTCTGCTTAAAAAAATGAGTCTGCTATTACTTATTCATCCAGTATACAACCGACTTATATAGCAGCAGACACATTGTTGTGAGCATTGTTACATTATCAGCCACTTGGGGACATGCCTGATTGGGGTCAGTTTGTCCCACTATCAGCCACTTTGGAACTTGCCTGGTTGGGGTCGGTTTTTTCCACTATCAGCCACTTTGGAACTTGCCTCGTTGGGGTGGGTTTGTCCCACTATCAGCCACTTGGGAACATGCCATGTTGGGGTTGATTTTTTCCACTATCAGCCACTTGGGAACATGCCTGGTTGGGGTCGGTTTTTTTCACTATCAGCCACTTGTGGATAGGCCTTGTTGGGTCGGTTTTTCCACTATCAGCCACTTGTGGATAGGCCTTGTTGGGGTCGGTTTTTTCCACTATCAGCCACTTGTGGACATGCCTGGTTGGGTCGTTTTTTTCTGGTTGGCCTCAGGCACCCTTTTGCAAGGATGCTCTTGTAAGATTTTCAGTTCTGAAGTGTGTTTTCAGCTGTGGATATTGGATCCACATCGGCATCAATTTGTGTATGAAGTGCCAATTCTCCGATACATTACCTTGGTCTACTTATGTCTTTCATAATAATGATGGATTGGGGCAGATCTGTCACACACCCATGTATTTCTTCTACTTTAAAGTGTATTGGTTGTAAATTCTCTCCGTAAGATAGCTGAGGTGCTTCATTCTACCACCAGCTCTTGACTAAGCATTTGCATTCTTATTTCTGTTGATTCCAAAATTGCTATGACAGCAACAAATGACGAAACACTTAATAACAAAGTAGTTTTAAAAAAACAATACACAGCAACGTTTTGACTAAAAGGCCTTTATCAAGCAAAATATACAACAGGAGGTACGAATTTCACAGCACACTACATATAGACCTGTGTGCTGTGAAATTCGTCACTTCTGTTGTATTGTCGAAAAGTTGCTGTGTATTGTTTTTGTATTTTGTAAAACTACAGTACTTTGTTATTACGTGTTTCACCATTTTCATAGTCTTGGTGCAGTTTCCCTATTTGTATGACAGCAACAGAGAATGTTTTATATTGTTTTTCATTTGTCTTTTTTTCTCAAATCTCATTTTGCCTAAAAGTATCAAAATAAAAAGAGATTTATAGAACGATCTCATGTTTTGCCTTGTATTCACTGGATTTGAGTTGCAGTGTCTTTTGAGGCTCTGTTAGTAATGTGCTTATATGATCAAACCATTTAATTTGTTGTTTGGAGAGTGTTAATGGGTATTTAGATTGTGTTAAGGGGTGTTTAGAAGGTGTTAAGGGGTGTTTTTAAGGTGTGTTAAAATGGTGTTAAGTGGTGTTGATAGATGTTTGGAGGGTGTTAAGGGGTGTTGATGGATATTTGGAGGGTGTTGAGGGGTGTTAAGAGAATGTTAAGGTGTGTTTTGAGGGTGTTCAGGGGTATCTAGAGTGTGTTGATGAGTGTTAGGAGGGTGTTGAAGGGTGTTAAGTGGTGTTTAGAAGGTGTTGAGGGGTGTTTAGATTGTGTTGAGGGATGTGTTAATGGGCATTTTGAAAGTGTTGATGGATATTTGGAGGGTGTTGAGGGGTGTTTTGAAGGTGTTAAGGGGTGTTTAGAAGGTGTTGATGGGTGTTTGGAGTTTGTTAAGGGGTGTTTGGAGTGTGTTAAGGGGTGTTTTGAAGGTGTTAAGGTTTGTTTAAAAAGAGTTAACGGGTGTTTAGAAGGTGTTAAGGGGTGTTTAGAGGGTGTTGATAAATATGTTGAGGGTGATTTGAAAGTGTTAAGGGGTGTTTAAAGGGTGTTAAGGGGTATTTAGTAGGTGTTTAGAGGGTGTTGATGGGTGTTTGGTGGCTGTTGAGGGGTGTTTAGATTGTGTTTAGAGGTGTTTAAAGGGTGTTAAGGGGTGTATAGAGGGTATTTATGGAAATTTGTAGGGTGTTTGAAGGTGTTAAGTGGTGTTAAGAGGGTATTGAGTGGTGTTTAGAAGGTGTTGATGGATATTTGGAGGGTGTGAGGGGTGTTTAGAGGATGTTAAGTGGTGTTTGAGGATGTTAAGGGGTGTTTTGAGGGTGTTGGTAGGTTTTTGAGTGTGTTGAGGGGTTTTTGGAGGTGTTGAAGGGGTGTTTAGATTTTGTTGAGGGGTGTTTAATTGGTGTTTGGAGGGTATTGAGGGGCTTGGGTTGGGTTAGGCTTGGAGCCTGGGGTTGGGTTAGGGTTAGGTTAAGGGTTAGGGTTTGGGGTAGGGTTAGGGGGTTGGGTTAGGGTGGGGTTGGGGTCAGGTTTTAGGGTTCAGGTTATGGTTAGGATTGGGGATAGGGGTTGGGTTAGGTTTTAGGGTTAGGTTTAGGGGTT